>BQNB010101563.1:4525-24440 GCA_026074375.1 Tanacetum coccineum | reverse complement strand
TTTATGTTTAGAAAAGATTATGATATCTTAGGAATGTATTGTAAGCCGACTAGGACTCCTTAGTCTATAAAAAGAGGCCATAGGGTATTAGTTGAGATATCAAGTTTTATAAGTTCATAGTTGTCGAGTCGATTCAGAAACGATTCAAGGTTGTAAACCCTAGTACTAGTGAAGAGTACTCGTATTATTGATCTAATAATATTGGAGCATTTGGTTATATCTTTGTTTATTCACGATTACTGTTTTATTCATATTACTTCTAGGTATTAAGGCATAGATTCCGCATACACTTTAGTATACATACAAAGTTTCTACAACAAGTTATTTTGGATTTATCTAAGGTAATTTAACCTTAGAAAACCTAAGGAATTGATCTAGGATTGGGATCAACAAGTGGTATCAGATCTTTGCTTTAAGAAACTTTGATCTAGAAGACATGGAGTTTGAATATGCAAATAGTAGCACTACTATAAAGCTTCCCATACTCAAACTAGGTGAGTATGAGATGTAGGTGATTAGAATTAAGCAGTACTTTCAAATACAAGACTATGCTCTATGGGATGTCATAGAGAATGGTAATTCATGAGTGTTTGTACCACCGATAGTACAAGAGAATGGTACTTCAGTTACAAAGATGCATGTGCCTGTAACTGCTAAAGAAAAGACCAATAAGAAGAATGATGTAAAGGCCATAAGCTTGCTACTTATGGCTCTTCCCAATGAACATCAACTCACATTCAGTCAGTACCCTGATGCTAAATCAATGTTTGCTTCCATTGAAACATGATTTGGGGGTAATGAAGCAACTAGGAAAACTCAAAAGACACTTTTAAAGCAACAGTATGAAAATTTTAGTGCAACAAGTGTAGAGTCTCTTGGCTCTATCTTTAACAGGCTTCAAAAGATTGTCAGTAGGCTTGCAATCTTGGGTGTGGTCATCGCTCAAGAATACTTGAATTCAAATTTTTTGAGCAGCTTGCCTCCTGAGTGGAACACTCATGTGGTTATTTAGATGAATAAGGTTGAAGATTATACAATGAGCATTAATGATCTGTACAACAACTTCAAGATTGTTGAACAAAAGGTAAAGAAATCTGTTGGTGCAAGTAGTGGTGCTCAAAACTTGGCCTTTATGACTGCTCCAAGTACTAGCAGTACTAATGATGTTAACACTGCTAGTCCTGAAGCTAGTATTGCTAGCATAAATGTTTACATTGCTAGTTCACAAGTTAGTACTGCTAGCTTCAGTAATAATGCTGCGTATGCTTTCATGGTCAAAAATCTAAATGGTTCTAATCTTCTACATCAATACTTAGAGAAAATTCATGAAGATGATTTAGAAGCAATAGATTTTGAAGTGGCAACTCTCTTTGCTAAGTATGAGGGCAAAGAGGTACTATCAGAGGACAGTAAAGAAGATTTTCATTAATGCTAATGATACTGCTGGGTATGATAAATCCAAGGTAGAGTGTTTCAACTGTCATAAGATGAGACACTTTGCCAGGGAGTGTAGAGCACCAAGAAGCAAGGAAGGTCAGTTTAGAAATCAAGACAACACCAGGAAGCAAGGAAATAATGAAGACACATCCTCAAAGGCAATGTTGGCTATAGATGGTGTAGGCTTTGACTGGAGTGACATGGCAGAAGAACAAGTTCATACAAACATGGCTCTAATGTCATTTTCAGACTCTAAGGTATACAATGATAAAACTTGTCTGAAAAACTTTGAAACTCTTAAGAAACAGTGTGATGATTTGATTGTTAAGCTTAATCAAATTGAATTTACAGCAACTACATATAAAAGAGGTTTAGCAACTCTAGAAGAACAACTTATCACTTATAGAAAGAATAAGGTTTAATCAAATTGAAGTAGCTTGCAAAGACAATGAAATAAATTTGCTTAAAAGTGAGTTTGAAAAAGTTAAGCAAGAAAAAGAGGGCATTGAATTTAAAATTAAGAATTTTGATAAGGCCTCAAAAGATTTAGATCAGTTGTTAGGAAGTCAGATAACTGACAAGAGTAAAAAGGGTTTAGGGTATAGTGCAGTTCCTCCACCTCATCCTTTAATATATAATAGACCTAAACAGCTTGATTTGTCTTATTCTGGTCTTGATGAATTCAAAGAGCCTGAATTCAAAGGATATGGTACTGAGAATAGTAAGCAAAAGTCTAACATAGTTTGTGATAAGAAATCAGATGATTCTAAGAAAAGTTCTAATGACTCTTTGGTAAAAGATCAAGTATCAAAAGATACAAGTAGCTTTGTTGAGTCTTCACTTAATGTTAATAAAGAAACTGTTTTTCCTGTTGATAAAAAGGTAGAGTCTGTCAAACCTAAATTAAAAACCAGTTAAAAAGTTAGTTAGGTATGCTGAGATGTATAGATCACAATCTCCTAAGGGGAATCAAAGGAATTGGAATAGACAGAAGTTCAATCAACTAGAAAGTGATTTTGTGATGTATAACAAAGCTTGCTTTATTTGTGGGAGTTTTAATCATGTACAGGCTCAGTGTAAATACCATCAAAGGGAAGGGATGGTATATGGGAATACATATAAAAGGGTGAACTACAACTATACTCACCCTAATGCTCAAAGGAACATGGTTCCAAGAGCAGTTTTAATGAAAACTGGCCTAAAAACTTTTAATACTGCCAGGACAGTTAATACTGCTCATCCCAAATCTATAGTTTTTAGTGCTAAACCAAATTCATGTTTTTCAAAAACAGCACAATCAACTATAAGAAGACGCTTTCAAACTAAAACATCATTAACCAACAAAAGGTTTACACATAATGTTAATACTGCCAAGGCACAAGCAGTTAACACTGCTAGGCCAAAAACTGTTAAAACTGCTAGGCCAAATACTATAGTTGTTAATGCTGTTAGGGTTAATCAGGCAAATGTTGTAAAGGCCTCAGCATGTTAGGTTTCAAGACCTACCAAACCTAATGGTGCATCAATCACCTTCAAGAAACATAATTACATTGATGCACGAGGCAGGAGCAGATACAGTACGAGTGATGGCTTGGGTCCCTAAGGAATCTATATTCTTATTTTTATGTGTTTCATAGGGCAAGCTATAACATGATGAATACAAGATTTTTGACAGTGGGATGCGCAAGGCCGCAGATGACGGGAACATAACCTTAATCTCTCAAATTTCAAGGAATTTGATGGAGGTTATGTTACATTTAGAGGAGGAGCTCATGGTGGTAGAATAGTAAAGGAACACTTAAAACTGATAGTCTTGATTTTGAAGATGTATACTTTGTCAATGAGTTAAAATTCAATCTTTTTAGTCTTCTCACAGATGTGTGTCAAAAGAACTATGTCCTTTTTTAAGGACACTGAATGTTTGTCTTATCTCCTAATTTAAGTTGCTGATGAAAGTCTGATACTTCTTAAAAATCATAGAAAGGGACAACTATGTACAGTTTTGATAAGAAGTAAAATTGTTCCTAAGAGTTCTTTAACTTCACTTCTTGTTGCAAAGGCTACATCAGAATGAATCATTGCTCTGGCATTGGAGGCTTGGGGTCACATTAATTTTAAGACACATAAATAAGCTTTCCTGTTAAGGATAATCTGGTAAAGAGGATTACCTATTAAAACGTTTGAAAATGACCCAGATCCTGTGTTGCTTGTCTTAAAGGGAAGCAACTCAGAGATTCTTGTAAGTCAAGGTTCTGAATCAATTACTAAGGCTTTGTTATGACTAACTTATAGATCTTTTGGGTCAACTTTTGTGAGTAGTCTAATGGCATCTGAAGTATTTGCTTAGTAGTCACTGATGAATATAGCAGGTTTACATGGGTATTCTTTATTTAGCAACTAAGATGAGATACCAGTATAAGATCTTTTAAAGAAGATTATATCAAGAAATAGTAAAAACCTAGTGGATAAGAAAGTGAAAATAATCAGAAGTGATAATGGAACAGAGTTTAAGAATAAAGTTATGGATGATTTTTGCAGAGAAAAAGGTATTAAGAGAGAATACAGTGTAGCCAGGACTCCTCAGCAAAATGGTGTAGCTGAGAGGAAGAATAGGATACTAATTGAGGCTGCTAGAATAATGTTAGCTGACTCTAAGTTACCTACCACATTTTGGGCTGAAGCAATTAGTATTGCTTGCTATGTACAGAATAGGGTCTTAGTAGTCAAGCCTCATAACAAGACACCTTATGAGCTTTTTAGAGGGTTTAAACTAGCTCTAAGTTTTATGAGACCATTTGGATGTCATGTTTCCTTTCTTTTATACTTTTTTAGACCAGTTTAGGCAGTTTGATGCATGTGATGAGGTTTTCTTTGTTGGATTTTCTTTGTGTAGTAACAGCTTTGTAGGGTATAACAACACTAGAACCAGGAGAGTGAAGAAAACTTGCATATTGGGTTTTTAGAGAATAAGCCTATGATAGAAGGGAATGGTCCAAAGTGGCTGTTTGATATTGATTCTCTTTCCAAATTCTATGAAAACTATTGTACAGTTATGTTCACAAGTTATTTTTCTAATGAATCTGCAAGAACACAAGGTGAATTTAGTGCAGGTACATCAGAAGAAATCAGACAAGACTGCATTGTGATGCCAATTTAGAAAGATGCTTCATACTTTGATTCACCTTACAAGGATGTTGATAATGGTGAACCAAAATCTGCTGTTGATGATCAAAAGCAGGATGGAGATGGTCCAGATAATGTGAATTGATGAACAAGAAAGCTCTGATGATGTTGCAGTCTAAAGAAGTTAATGTTGTGGTCACATGTTAATACTGCCTCCAGTCATGTAGGTTATTTAATGGTAGTTCTAAACTATAAATGTTGATCCATTAGTTAATAATGCTGGTTTAAATGATCAAGATAGCCCTAAAGACATGTTCACTATGGGAGCTAGTCATACACTTGAAGCCACTCATGTTGAGTTCTTCAGTGATGAGTGAACCAGAAGTGGAATTTGGGGGGAACCACTCACTAATTCCTATACAGTTCCATATCCACTCCCAATACAAGAATTTCAAAAGGATCACCAATTGAAAATGTGTTTGGTAATGTGAAGAACATCTTGTCCTAGACAAGAAGAATGACAAAACTACTTATGACAAGGGTTTTCCTCAGTGCATGAATATGAACAGAAAACACATGATTCCATGAATACTTGTTTTATATGTTGTTTCCTATCACAGTGTGAACCCACAAGCATTGCTAAAGCTCCATTGATTATCTTGGGTGAAGCTAATGCAGAAAGAACTTCTGTATTCAAACTTCAAAACAGATTTGGATACTTGTGGATTTGGCTAGTGGAAAAGAGGCCATTGAACAATATTGGGTCTTCAGGAAAATAGAATAGATGCAAAGGAGGATGTGATTAGGAATAAAGTAGGTGGTTAGACAGGGTCATAGACAAGAAGACGGTATTGATATGACAGATGTAAGTTTTAGCTCATGTGGCAAGAATTGAAGCAATAAGATTGTTTTTAGCCTATCGTTTATGGGTTCCACAACCCACCCCATTTTATTATTTTTTTTTTTTTTTTTCTTTTTTTTTTTTTTTTGGTATATCAAATGGATGTGAAGAGTACTTTCTTATATGGAACTATTGAGGGATAAGTTTATGTTACTCAACCACCAAGATTTAAAATGAGACTTGACATACAGATAATGTTACAAGAGTGGCAAGGGAACATTTATGGTTTGATCAGCACCAAGGAGCAGGTATGAAACATTGGCTAACTATCTGTTAGGCAATGGGTTTAAAAGAGGCAATATAGATCAGACATTATTTATCAAGAAGCAAAAAAGGAGATATTTTGCTTGTACAAGTTTATGTTGATGACATTATCTTTGGCTCTACAAACAAGGAGTTATGTATTGGATTTGAGAAGCTGATGAAGGATAAGTTTCAGATGAGTTCTATGGGAGAACTTACTTTCTTTCTAGGATTACAAGTACAATAGAAGGAAGATGGAAAGTTTATCAGTCAGGATAAATATGTAGATGGGATTTTGAAGAAATTCAACTATACAGATATGAAATCTGCTTCAACTCCAGTTGATTTGGAAAAACCTTTTGTCAAAGATGGAGATTTTTTTTTTGGGCTTTGGATGATGTTGATTTGTACATCTTCTATAGATCTTTGATTCGGTCCTTGTTGTATCTCACGGCATTTTGGCCAATTATTATGTTTTGCAGTATGTGCATGTGCCAGATTTCAAGTTACTCCAAAGACATCACATCTTTTAGCTGTAAAGAGATTTTATAGATATTTGAAGGGCAAACCAACTTTAGGCCTTTGGTATTCTAGGGATTCTCCATTTGAATTAGTTGCTTATACTGATAGTGACTATGCTGGTGGCACTCAAAATAGGAAGTCTACAACCGGAGGTTGTCAGTTTTTGGGAAACAGGTTGATATCATGGCAGTGTAAGAAGCAAACTGTGGTTGACACTTCTACAACTGAAGCTGAATATGTGGCTACTGCTAGTTTCTGTGGACAAGTACTTTGGATCAAACCAATTGCTGGATTATGGGTATAATTTCATGAATACTGTCATTAATATTGACAATAACAGTCCTATCTGCATCATTGAAAATCCTGTTCAACATTCTAAAACAAAATATATAAAGATTAGACATCATTTTATAAGAGATTGCAATGCTAAAAATTTAATACAAATGTTTAAAATTCATACTGATTATAATGTTGGCAAGATCTTCTTACAAAGGTTTTGATGCTTGGAGGTTCAGTACTGGTCGGACAAGTATTGAATGATTATCCGTAATGTCTATATCTCTTTATGTTTTTGTAAAAGTTTTGTAAATGATTAGTAATGTTAGTTTTGTCAATTAGTACTGCTCAGTATAATTAGTACTACTAGTTATACTTAAAACTGCTTGTTAAAACTGTTAGTCATAGCTTTAATGCTGTCAAGAGAAATACTTTTGATTGTTGTATTTTTGGCTCTATGGACTAAACTACAGGAAAAGCATACTAAATACTGATGTTGAATGATTCACTCTTAAAGAATTTAGTGAGGGAAAGTTAATGCCTGCTTGGGCTAACAGTTTTTAACTTTTATTCATGGGGTATGCATAAATAAGGATCCTCATGAATTCTCACGTGTCTATCTAGTCTTTTCTAATGTGCTTGTGATGAATAGAGGCATGTTGTTGTATAATTATTGAAGACGGAGTTAATTTGTTAGCGACATCTCTTATTACTCGGTAGGCAAAAAAAAATTATACTGCCAGGCAAAAGTTACTACTACTGGGCGCCAAAGTTATAACTGTTGAGTAAATTCTTATCCATTGAAAGATTGTTTGAGGGTGAAGGGCTATATTATTATACAATCAAAGCATAGATGAAAGGATATGTAATATCAAAGTGTGTAAAAGAATTCAAACAATATATAGGCATGGCAAAAGAAACTCAGTGGACAACAAGATACGTCTGTCTAGTGGCCGATAGCCCCTGTAAAAGTTGGTGATGAGGCCTATCCATAAGGAGTTGGGTTGACAGAATGGGAAAGGGGCTTGCCATATGCCTTCTAGCTTAGAAGCAGAGCAAGACAGTGGTAACATCAAATAAGACCCTAATCCATGGCAACACTTAATGGATTAAGTCCTTTAGGGAATTGGCTCTGGTAGTAGTCCCAGGTGCCAAGATACCATATTGGGAGATGTGGATGCTCAAACTAGGTTTGAGACTACATCTAAACAGTCTAATGATCCTCTCTTCAGAGGTTAAGAATTAGAGTGGGCTGAGGCAGTCTGAAAATTATTAGAATTAATAGAATTTGTACAAACGTCAAAAATATGTTGCATATAAAAAACAGAACAGAGTTAATTTGGTGAGCAAAGAATTAAGAGGATTATGTGATCTTTAAAAATAGAAAGAGAGATGTGTGATAAAATCAGATATGTGGTTTATGTGAGCAAAAAGAATACAAGATATTGTGTGCTTTAAAACAGAAAGAGAGTTGTGAAATAAGAACCAATAGATGATAGAAGTCCTTTTTGGAAAGAAATTGAAGTTAGTGCTGGTAACTTACAACTTAATGCTGTTAGTCTTAGGTTATTGGGTTACTTACTACTGTTAGGCATAACTTTGTGCTGTCAGTTTAAGTTAATGCTGCTAGGCCTAATTTAGTGCTGCCAGTTCAAGTTAATGCTGCTGAGGGTGATTCTATAAATACTTTGATTCAGGGTTTCCAGTCGTTTTATTCTATTTCGATATCTATAATTAAACACTCTATGACTATAAACCCTAACTCAATTTCATCTTCTGATCATCAAATCCCAACACAATGTCAACCCCAACTTTCTGCTGATACTCTATACACATCTCGGGACGATATCTTGTTCTATTACTTGAAAAAATGGATGGATTTCATGAGATTATTGATTTTCTGAATGCTAATCAGATTTGTTATGCATTGACTGTTAATCCTACTATCTACACATCTTGCATTCAACATATCTGGGCAACCGCAAAGGCAAAAATGGTTAATGGTGTACGTCAGATATAAGCCTTAATTGATAAAAAAGAAGCGATAGTCCGGAGACAAGCATTAGGTGTGATCTTTCATTGGAGATGCAGGATGGTACTGATTGCTTGCAACTGCTACTATGTTTAAGAACTCGGCATGGATGGGTTGAAAAAAACCATCTCAAAAGTTTACTTTTATTGAAGCTTTCTTTTCTCCACAGGGATGTACTTATTTCACACTATTTCACTAATGCCTTTGTGGCCAAATACACTACATGAAATGAATTTCAGTAGTTCAAGGTTCTTTTATCATATATGCTTGGCTACAACCAAGATTTAATCTGTCTAATTTATCATTTTTTGATGCTATGGTTGAAACACTTAGATGGAGGGGTTTAAATTCCTGATGTAGCTATGATTTTTACAGTTTTCATTAATCAACAGCTTGGTGATATGTCAACACCACAAGCAGATTTAATGTTAATCCTTCACACACAAGAAAATCTTTGCCAATATGAAGAGAAGAAATGATATTTCTGGGGAGGATAAACACCTTTGTTTGAAACATATGATGGGTCAACTACTCAAGTTGATGTGTAGATTCAGGTATTCCTGACGGATTCTCTCTATATCACAATTCATGCTCAACCTATCATTCCTCTAGTTCTCAGATATATGAAATATATCCATTAGGATACTGGGGGAGTGCGGGATGCGAGATTGGGTAGCGGGTGTGGAAATACGCTGGATTGAATAGGCGTGATGGTGAAGGGGGGTGTGGGGTGCTCGGCGTCTTGGAGAGGGTAGTGAAAGGCTCTGTGATGATTCATTTCTTGATAATTTAATGTTTAAACAAACACAAAAAAAATAAATTTGGTTCAATTATTTTCGCTTCTTTTTCCATGCTGCACTTTCAGTTATTATTAAACTTAAGGGCAAGGACATTCGCTACTCTTTCTTGCTCAATAAGGATTTTTTTTCGCTTTTTGAAGGCTAACGTCTTAACCTATTATATAACAAACTTCCCCCACATATAACCCTCCCACCCCCTCTAAGGAACAACAGTAACCCAAGAGGAGCCCACACAAGATGACTGTGTTCCTAACCTTCCATGATCCACTTCTCATTGGTAAGGATAGCATGAACTTCTGAATTGATTGATTTTGTGTACTAATTTGCAAAATCAGGTTCTTGATTTAGAGAGGCAAGATGCTCAAGCAAGGAGATTGGCTGATTTTAAAGTCAGAGTTTCTAGAGGTTGGAAAGAAAAGAAGTCAAGAGCGACAGGTTTGAAAAGATTAAAGAAAGTTGGTATGTCTAGGAGAGTTGAATTCTTTGAAGATCAGGAGAGTTTGGGTGATCATGAAGATGCATCCAAACAGGGGAGGAGTATAGAAGACATTGATAAGGATGATGATGTTTCTTTAGTTGATGGGATGTACCCGGGAGGTTGATGATGCAGATATGTTTAATATAAGATGACTTCATGGTCGGTGATTGAAGTAAATGTGGATATGCCAGTGGTGAAAATCAAGAGCAAAGTGTAAGAAAGAGTGGTGGTTACTAATGTTGGAAGATAGTGCTGCTCCTACAACTATTGAAGAAATCACTTTGGCTCAGACACTTATTCAAATCAAAGCAGCTAGACCTAAAGTTGTTCCTACTGCTGCTACAACAACAACAACTACAAGACCCAAGGCTAGAGGGGTTGTAGTACAGGAGCCAAGTGAATTCAGAACTCCACAAGAAGCACAACCTTCAATGATTAAAGACAAAGGCAAAGGAATTATGATTGAGCCTGAAGTTCCTTAAAAGAAAAGATCCAGTTGCTCTTGTGAGGATTTGGCAAGAAATCTTCTAGGCTCAGTTGGATGGCTGAAAATATAGGAAGAAGAAAAGATTGCAAGGAAACAAGAAAAAGAAGCCAACATAGCTTTGATTGAGTCATAGGATAATACACAAGCTATGATGGAGGCAGATTTTGAGTTAGCTAGGGCTACCAAACACGAAGAACAATGTGAGGATAATCTATTGAAGAAATATCAAGACTGTTTGATAAGAGCTTTGAATAAAGAAGAAACACTTTGCAATGCTTAGAGCTGAAGAGAAAAGAAGAAAGCCACCAACTAAAGCTCAAAAGAGGAATCAAATGTCTACCTATCTTAAAAACATGGGTGGATACAAACATAATCAGTTGAAGAGCAAGAGCTATGAAGAAATCCAGAAGATGTTTGATAATGAAATAAGTTTAGTGCTGCTAGTTCAAGTTAATGCTGCTGAGGGAGATTCTATAAATACTTCGATTCAGGGTTTCATTCAATTCTTTATTCGATTTTAATCATTCAAACGCGCTCTAACCATAAACCATAACTCAATTTCATCTTTGATTATCAAAACACAATACAATGTCAACCCTAACTTTTGTTGATACTCACAACATGGTCGCATTCTTGGAAAAACCAGCTAAAAGTGATGGATTTCATGAGATTATTGATCTTCTGAATGCTAATCAGATTAGTTATGCATTGACTGTCAATCTTACAATCTACACATCTTGCATTCAATAATTCTGGGCAACCGTAAAGGAAAAAAGGGTTAATGGTGTACGTCAGAGACAAGCCCTAATTGATAAAAAGAAGCTGATCATCACGCAGACAAGCATTAGGAGTGATCTTCACTTGGAAGATGCAAAAGGTACTGATTGCTTGCCAACTGCTACAATTTTTGAAAAACTTGGATACTCTTTGGAAGTTAGTCAAAACAAAGCATGGTGATATAAGGCCTGAAGATAAACATAAAAGAGTGTTGTAGGTGGGATTTAAAAGTCATGTTTGAACCAGACATTAGAAGTGAAGTATGGAGAAATCTACAAGGATATACAGTGACTGTTTGGAAATTGTATGATTCATGTGGAGTGCACTTTGTAAGGTTTAAAAATATGCACATCTTCATGTTAGTTGAAAAGAGATATCCCCTCACACCAATAACAATCACCAATATGCTAAACAAGAAACTTCAAACTGATCATTTTAATGAGATGTGCTATCAATTGCTCAAGCTTATGGTAAAGCAGCAAAAGGGTTAATAAAAGGTTTGAATGCATCTTCCTGATACCGATGAAGACTTTTAACAAAGAAACTTGAAGATTCATAAGATGAACATCAAGTTTAGGGGAGGATTGTTAGGACTTAAAAGTTTACTTTTTATAAAGCTTTCTTTTCTCCACAGTGGAAGTTCTTAATTCACACTATTACACAATGCCTTAGTGCCAAATCCACTGCATGGAATGAATTCGGTAGTACACTGGCTTCTTTAATCATATGCTTGGCTACAAACCAAAGATTTAATCTCTCTAAGTACATTTTTGATGCTATGGTGAAACACTTAGATGGAGGGGTTAAGTTTTTGATGTATCCACGATTTCTACAAGTTTTAATTAATCAACAGCTTGGTGATATGTCACACCACAAGAAGATTTATGTTAACCCTTCACACACAAAGAAAATCTTTTCCAATATGAGGAGAGAAGAAAAGGATTTTTCTAGGAGGATAACACCTTTGTTTGAAACAATAATGGTTCAACCTACTCAAGATAAGGGTGTAGATTCCGGCATTCTTGCTGATTCTCTTCAAACACCCATTCCTACTCAACCATCATCCTCTAGATCTCAAAAGAAACAGTCCAGGAGGACACAGAGGAAGGACACTACAGTATCTCAAGAGGAGACACAACTAGATGATAGTTTTCCTACACCTTCTAATGATCCACCTCTCAGTGGTGAGGATAGCATGCAACTATCTGAATTGATGCTTTTGTGTACAAATTTGCAACAACAGGTTCTTGATTTAGAGAAGGCAAAGGATGCTCAAACAAAGGAGATTGCTGATTTAAAGAAGAGGGTCCAAAAGTTGGAAAGAAGAAAGAAATTAAGAGCTACAGGATTACAAAGATTAAGGAAAGTTGGTATGTCTAGAAGAGTTGAATCCTCTAAGGATAAGGAGAGTTTGGGTGATCATGAAGATGCATCTAAACAAGGGAGGAGTATTGAAGACATTGATAAGGATGCTGACATTCCTTTAGTTGATGATACCCAAGGGAGGTCAGATGATGCAGATATGTTTGATATAAATGATCTTCATGGTGATGAAGTAAATGTGGATATGCTAGTTGGTGACAATCAAGAGCAGAGTGCAAAGGAAAGAGAGGTAGATACTAGTGTTGAAGATAGTGCTGCTCCTACAACTATTGAAGAAATCACTTTGGCTCAAACACTTATTCAAATCAAAGCAGCTAAACCTAAAGTTGTTACTACTGTTGCTAAAACAACAACAACTACAAGACCCAAGGCTAGAGGGGTTGTAGTACAGGAGCCAAGTGAATTCAGAACTCAACAAGAAGCACAACCTTCAATGATTAAAGACAAAGGCAAATCAATCATGATTGAGCATGAAGTTCCTCTGAAAATAAAAGATCAAGTTGCTCTTGATGAGGATTTGGCAAGAAATCTTCAAGCTCAGTTGGAGGCTGAACTTATGGAAGAAGAAAGGCTTGTAAGGAAACAAGAAGAAGAAGCCAATATAGCTTTGATTAAGTCATGGGATAATTACTCAAAGCTATATATGAGCAAATTTTGAAGTTACTCATAGGGCTAACAAACAAAAGAACAAGGAGAGATACCTATTGAAGAAAGATCAAGACTGTTTGTAGAGCTTATGAACAAAAGAAAGAAAAACTTTGCAATGCTTAGAGCTAAAGAAAAAAGAAGAAAGCCACCAACTAAAGCTCAAAAGAGGAATCAAATGTCTACCTATCTTAAAAACATGGGTGGATACAAACATAATCAGTTGAAGAGCAAGAGCTATGAAGAAATCCAGAAGTTATTTGATAATAAAATGAGGAGAGTAAATAATTTTATACCTATGGATTCTGAGGTAGTTGAAAGCAAAAAGGAAACAGAAGAAAGTTTTAAAGGTACAGAGGAAGGAACTGGAATTGATAAGTCCAAAGAAGCATAAGTAGTGAGGAGAAAGCTAAAGGCAGCAGAAAGAAGATGCTTGATAGGAAAAGAGCAGGAAAAGAGCAACAACAAGAATCTTCAAAGAGACAAAGAATGGAAGATAATAAAGAGACAAATGAGCATGAAGAAGTTGAAGAAGATGATGAAGCTGAGCTGAAAAAGCATCTGGTGATAGTCAAAGATGATGAAATAGCAATTGATGCTATACCACTTGCTACTAAACCACTTGTGATTGTTGAATACAAACTTCTTAAAGAAGGAATAATGGTACATTATCAGTTGATAAGAGCAGATGGAAATTCCAAGAGATATTCTTCAATGATTATGATGCTTCAAGATATTGATAGAGAAGACTTAGAGACTCTTTGGAAGTTAGTCAAAACAAAGCATAGTGATATAAGGCCTGAAGATAAACATGAAAGATGTTAGGGGAGATTGTAAAAGAGTCGCATGTTTGAACCAGACCTTAAAGTAGAAGTATGGAGAAATCTACAGAGGATAACAAATGACCAGGTTTGGAAATTGTATGATTCATGTGGAGTGCACTTTGTAAGGTTTGAAAATGTGCACATCTTCATGTTAGTTGAAAAGAGATATCCCCTCACACTAATAACAATCACCAATATGCTAAATAAGAAACTTCAAACTGATCATTTTAATGAGATGTGCTATCAATTGCTCAAGCTTATGGTAAAGCAGCAAAAGGGTCTATAAAAGGTTTGAATGCATCTTCCTGATACTGATGAAGACTTTTAACAAAGAAACTTGAAGATTCAGAAGATGAACATCAAGTTTAGGGAAGGATTGTTGGGATTTAAAAGACTTCAAGGATTCTTAAGTTACACTATTAGCTATCAGGTACACAAAATGGAAATTATGCTAAAGTAGTTATTACTTGTAGCATAATATACCACTAGCTAGTTAACTATTTTAGTATACATTTAGTACTGTTAGTATGAAAGAGTGTACTTGCTGTTAGTTGAAAGTTAAGACGCTCATAGTTTAAAACTGAAATATAAAGCTAGAGTAGTTAGTGCTACTAGTATTATGTTAAGACTGCAATTACAAGTTACTACTTTACGTATATATTAGTACAGCCTAGTACTTAGATAGTTACTACAAGAGCTTATGTTATTAGTACTGCTGGTACAAAAGTTTATGCTGCTGGATTACAACTGCTAGAAGACTTACTACTACCAAGAGGATAAAGTCAATTTAAAAAGATAAAGATTGTTTGGAGAACAAGAATACTTGTGAAGATAAGTATTGAGATAATTTTGTAAAAGATATACATAATGTATTTGTTTAAGAGATTATGTTTATGTTTAGAAAAGATTATGATATCTTAGGAATGTATTGTAAGCCGACTAGGACTCCTTAGTCTATAAAAGGAGGACCTAGGACATTAGTTGAGATATAAGTTCATAAGTTTTCATAGTTGTCAAGTCGATTCGAAAAAGCTTCAAGGTTGTAAACCCTAGTACTAGTGAAGAGTACTCGTATTATTGATCTAATAATATTGGAGCGTTTGGTTATATCTTTGTTTATACACGATTACTGTTTTATTCATAATACTTCCAGGTATTAAGGTGTAGATTCCGCATACACTTTAGTATACATAAAAAGTTTTTACAACAAGTTATTTTGGATTTATCCAAGGTAATTTAACCTTAGACAACCTAAGGAATCGATCAAGGATTAGGATCAACAAAGACCCTGAAACAATTGGCAGATGAAGCTGAAGAATAGTGGTGGTACCTATTCAAATATCCTGTATATAATCTGTATATATATTAAAAACCAGAAAAACCAAAAAGATTTTTTATGTTCAAAAAACCTTTATAAAAACAAAATACAAAAATATAAAACCCTTAAAACCAAATAAAAAATTAAAAAAATAAGAAAAATATAAAATGAGGTAATCATGGCATGTCTTCTGAAAATCGATAACATTTACGATCTTAGAAATGTCATTTAATAATGATACGAGGCTGTAAATAAAGTTCGAGCAGAATTTCAAAAGTTTTCAAAACATGCCAAAAATTGCTTGCTATTATTTCAGATAGCAACCCGGTCATCATCTTAAAGGCAAGTATTTCAAAAAGAAAACTTGACCTCATAACGGAAATTTATTCTCGGGCATGTTCTACTTTATGACTGTGCAATGGCTTGTGTTTACTTTGCAACACAACCCGTGCTTCCTATATACAATAAGTGTACGTGTCAGTGCATTTATTTGTCAAAATAAGAGAAATCTTATTTTTATTGGTAAAAAGTTGTCTTCATAATGAATCAGTATTTTCAGTAATCTCAAAAAGATTTTCGAAGACATTTTGACAACTCAAACAATGACAACAACTCTTTAAATAGAAAACGGGTCATTATTTGAGGGGGAGAAAGCGTCATCAAATAATCTTTTAAAACGGTATTTCAAAATAAGTTACAGAATATATGGATAAAGTTTTTGATAACGACAAATAACAATTTAAAGGGGAGTGAATGTATTTTAACTTCAAGGGCTTTAGATGTCATTTGTAGGGACTTATTTGCACTTTGAGACTTAGTGAATTCAGACTTTAAACTACACACGATCAATATTGCTAACACCTCATAGTTTGTAAAAGACTTAGGAATGCTTGAAAATACTTTCATAGTTTTAAATGCCTTAAAGTTGATTCTCACTTGATAGATCTAAGCTTATATATTCTTTAAACACGATCTCAAGTATATGTGCGTACTAGGTTTTGCTAATTCTGAGGTATCAAAACCAGCAAGGGGGAAAGAGTAGATACACTAGAATGTACAACAAGTACACGTGATAGTCCATAGCCTTCTTTGATTTTAGGCCATTCTGGGAAGACGAATGTCGTAACCGCAGAGAAAATTAGTGTTTTAACTTGTTACTTTCGGGTGCACTATTTCATCTACATGGGGGAAGAGATATCCTATCATCATTTAGTATACATCATTTGAGTTATCAGGGGGAAGTGTTGGGAGAATAATTATTTAAAACGTGAGAAAAGTTCTTTCTGATTCAATTAATGTTTAACCCGACTGGTCAATCTCTAAGCTTATTCTTAAAAGAAGTAGAAATATTTAATAAAAGAGGTACACATAGGTATGATGATTCCTTAAGTTAGTCAGTATTCTGCAAAAAGAAATGAGTACATTTGGGACTTAGTTGACTTAGGTGTTATCATTTTGACTACTTAGAGGGAATAATTGTGACATTCGGGACTTAGTTGACTTTGGTGCTGCAATTTATATCACCACTATCCTGAAGAGAGAAATGCGCTCATCCGGGACTTAATTGACTTTGGTGTTGCGGTAACAAATTCTTAAAAGGGTTAATTGTGTACTTCGGATATCTGGTTTTTTTTACATAAAGACTGCTTGAGGTGGCTTGCAAGAAAGTTTTAAATATACTCAACAAAGGATTGCTGATTTAGTGGGAAGCTAAGATAACTTCTTAAGAGAGAATACGGGGAAGACCTACGGTTGCTACAAAGAATCATATGATGTTCTCATCATTCAAGTCAAACCTCATATATAATAATCTTGTGAATATGTTAATAAGTAGTATAGACTTATGGTGATAATAAGGAGTGCTCGAGTATAAAGTTTTCAAGAATTTCTTAGTAAATTCAAAATCTTTCAAATTATTGTACTCAACACTGTCTTATATACCCTCAATCATTGAGGAGGAGCATTAAAATGCTCCTTATATGGCTTGTGCATAATCATGACATTTTTCTCCCACATTTTTTGACATATTTGAATCAATTAATATTCAAAATATCAAGAGATTTAAAATTTTTGACAATGGGAGAAAATATGATTAAAATATATGGCTAATAATGTGATTTTTAAGATCTCATGTGTACGCTAACCCACATATATGCTAAACTCTTTTGATTAATCAATGCACATATGAAGGGGGAGCAAATGGTTACGTGATTGGCTAAAATGCGGAAATACCAAAGACTGACCATTTAAATTACTGTATTGGAGTTATAAGGTGGTTAAGTTTAGGTATTCATTTCCATGATCCAGCCAGAATTGGAGGGATCTACCTAGGGATATTCCACTAGTTAGTGTAGAAGTCCTTAGGTATGATATAAAAAGGAGTAAATGTGAGAATAAGGGAAGAGTGCCGACTTAGATGGAGCTAATACTGGAACAAACCCAACAAGGTATTAGTCATGAAGTCTCGGTAAGCGCTGAAGGGGTTGAAGAATGAAAAAGAAATGTAAGGATAAAGGGTGAAAAGAAAGAAGCCCTCCATACACTTAGGAAGAAATTAGGTCAATACATAAACCGTCGGAAACACTAAGTTGTTGTCTAACATTGAAGATAGTTATGGACCTAGTGACGCTATGCACAACCCTCCCTAGCCACTCAAGGTATCTCAACAGACACTTGTTTCATTTCTCACGAAGATTACACGCATTTGTATCAACTCTCACTCCGATTTAGTTGGTATTGAAAAGGTGGCAGTCTGCTCCAGCCTCCGATCACTAAAACCAAAGTGCACTATTGAGTCTAGAGCCAAGAGATCATCCATAAATCTCATTAGGACACTATCCAAATGTATTTATTGCTTACACACTGTGAATGTAAGAGTCCTGCGCATTATCCTTGTGATTTTGCCAGAACATTAGAGTGATACGAAAGTAATCACAGTGAAGATGGAAATCCTGCTTGAGCCAACATTAAACAAGCTCATGGTAGGTGACTTGTGCGATTCTTTACGAATCAAGCTTGTGACAACTGGAAAGAAACGACGGTGCGATTCTATATGAATCAAACTTTGTTCCTGGAAATGAATTGAAGATTGATGATGAATTTTTGAAATGATTAACACTCTCGATGTGTCACAAAAACACTTTAGCAAGTGACACGTCGATTGATTTTCAAATCAATTTTTCTATTTCAATCGGTGAGACTTCGTCTTGTTGGTATACTCATATCGTGTTGTCTGCTTTGAGACGCTCCAGTAATGAGAACGACTAGTGCAACTACGAAACCCTGTCAAGGAGATTCTTCGGAACTCTACCTGATCACAGGCAGTATTTATACTGATCAATAGGGAACCGTGATTATTGCAACCGTATTCGACGAAGTGACAAAGAAACTCTCATCCATATCTATTGATTATCACTAACCTAAACCTACAGGTACTCCTGACGATTGGTGCAGTCGATGCCTGACAAGTCATGATTCATAGCCACATGCTAATACCCGACCGACAAATATAAAGACATTATGAAAGCTCAAGTACATATTTCAAGACTTCCGCTACTCTGATACCATACGTCTTTCTTGAAGTGACGAAGTATTAAAGTCAAAGAATTTCTAAGAATTTTTTGTCACTCTGATATCGAACGTCTTTTTAGAAGTGACAAAGTGTTAAAGTTAAAGAATTTCAAGAAAGATGTCTTATTCAAGCTTTCAAGACAAAGATACAAGAAAGGTATGAGCATGTCGGTCTAAAAGTCACAAGTTCACAAGATGGGAAAGTTTGCAAGATGGTGAAAAGAGATTATGATTGGTTGATGATCTCAAGATGCTCAAGATCACACAATTACATACAAGTCAAAGGAACAAGCTCAAGCCTAAAGTCAATGATCACTACGCCATATTCACAAGATAAAGAAAAGAAAAAGAAGTATGCCAGCACAAGAATAAAGACCTTCATAGTATGCTAGGTTTAAGTTTTTGTAAAATGGAGTGACCCCCCTTAGGGTAAGATTGTTAGGAATACGAAAATCCTAGGAAAGTATCGGTCACTCCATAGATAACTGTCATTAGCTCGTGTAGTTATTTTTTGGAAACTTACTCGGCTAGTTAGCTAAAGGCCCAAGGATAAACCCATGCAAGCCCAAGCCCACGATCCACATGTAAGTATTTATACACCTCTCCATGCCTTGGAGAGGTGGTTGGTTGTTCATTTTGTTTTCACACACTTAATGCATTTTCTTTCATGTTTACTTTTTCTCTCTAAAATGTTCATCCGACCACTCTCTCTCTCTAAAACTACCTCTCTTTCCCTCATCAAGTACGTTATTAGATATTCTTCACCTTAAGTGATTATTTATTCTAACGGGATATTTATATATTACTTTGATGCGTTTCAAGACGTTATCAGTAACTTGTAGTTTTGAACATTGTTTAGTCATACTTATGACCCTTTGTGTGATTGGAATCTAAATATCAAACATTTTGTGAAATCAAAGATTGGTTTTAAAAGCACAAATTGAGGTGGTGTTTACAAAGACCCTGTGGAAATTGTAGAGGGGGGGGGGGTGAATACGTTTCTATTAAAAATCTTAAAATGTTTCGTATCAAATTACCGATCAAGCGTGATACAATATGATGAGTGTTCATACAAGTTATATACACATATTAATACATC
>BQNB010101562.1:13206-24440 GCA_026074375.1 Tanacetum coccineum | reverse complement strand
CACTTCCCAAACCACCTTCACTAAAAATGAGTCAAACGATCACACCTCCAACAACAAAACCGACATCACCGAGACCACAACCGCAGTCGTCGCCGCCCAAAACACCATTACTGTCAATGATAGTACAACACCACCAAACACACAACCAAATATCATGATGCCATTATGTAGGCTCCATGATCATTCATACAAACCTTAACAAAAAAGTGTAGAATCAAGATGCAGAAAAATAAGACTATATTGATGATTGAAAAAGAAACAAAACCTTTGTGGCTAGAAAAACTATCTCTAATGTCTAACTAATTTTTTTCTCTAAGAAAATGTCTAACCTAATTTTTACTAAACTAGGAGTATTTATACTAACAAGGTTTTGCCCATTCTAGGCTTTTGTTGGGCTTTTCAGGCTTTTTCTTTGTTAGCCCAATTACATTAAATCATTAACCAACTAACGAGCTAGACTTTTGTCTTGTATCTTCGAGTGACCGAAGCTTCTTTGTTCGGGTCCAATTATGTGATCCTAACATGTGATTTTGTTTAGAAAATCATAATACTTCAATTAAAATGACATATGAATCATATATGATCCTCCATGAATCATATATGATTGAACATAACATAACAGTTCATATAAACAGAATGATAACATTTTACTTGTTAGTTCGGAAAGTTGCATAAAATGATATAATATCTCCAAACTCCTTGTAGTTGCATTTAGCAACTTCGTCGGCCCAAAACATTGCAACTAATTCACAGTTTTCAACCAAATAGTGAAACGTGAAGTTTGGCACAAACTTCTTCCTGTTTTCCATCTTGTTGATTAGCATTTGCGCGCTTTATTTTCCTATAATGCATTAAACATCCCTTATATGATTCTTAAATTCGTCACTAGTTCCATGAACATATTGAGTTCCATCTTTCATTTTGGAATACAAGTTGTGTACCTTTGTTGCGCCAAGTCTCATTGTTGAAGCTTCTCACAACTACATTTTTTCGGCTTGGAGACCATCTTTCTTTGTTTCTTTGTTAGATGCTTATACTCTTTTGGAAGCAATTGATGGTTGTGCTTAGCAACAAACTTAGTTATTTCATACTTTCCCGAAACATGATCCAAATCAACCTTTATTCGTGCCATACAACCTGTTATACGATATCTCGTATTCCTAATTTGTTTATCACTGTTTTGAGGATCCAATGTGTTAATGTTTATCTCCTTTGGAACCCCTTCCCTGTTACACATGACATACTTTGATTTAACCATACCACTTTTAGTTTTCTTTTGTGCCGATTTTTACTCTCAAAACTCCTTTTTTTGCTTAAACATATAAAAACTCACACATTCCTCTATCTTTCTAACGTTTCCCTCAAAGAGGTAAGTACGGCTCATCAACATTTGGTTCCCAATATGTCGTTCCTCCGGGGTCTCATTGTGTAAAGGGTATAAACTGGTTTGGTGTATTGATTGTTACTTATTACAGAATCATATATGATTTTGTGTTAGGTACATTTACTATTAATGATATATGATTCAAATATATGCATGAATCATATATGATTCAACATGAATCATGTATGATTCACATGACTCATATATGATTTTCCTAAATATTCAGAATACTCAGAATCATTTAACAAACACAATACTCATATAACAACATCACATTCATCAAAAAACATTTTATTACACAAATCATTTATGATTTTACCTGTTCTAGATGGACATTGGCTTCCTACATTCTTCATTCATAGTTACTTAATCCAGTTCCATCTATTTCAGCCTCTATAAGGAAGATTTTCTTCTCCAACAGCCGGGAACAACAAACAAATCTGCTTCATTTATATTACAAGCCCTAGCCGTGGATGTCGACGGAAGAAGGTGACTGGTCGAGGAGGTCGCCGGAGGAAGGTGACTGGTCATGGAGGTCGCTAAAAGAAGGTGACTGGTGGTGGAGGTTGCCGGAGGTAGGTTGGTAGTCGTGGAGGTCGCCGGAGGAAGGTTAGTAGTCGTCGCCGGAGGAAGGTTGGTAGTCGGCGAGTTCGCCGGAAGAAGGCTGCTCGTCGACGAGGTCATCATTTTTGTTGGTAGAGTTCGCCGGAAAAAGTTTGTTGGATTGGTCGCCGGCGTCTGTGTTTTTTTTTTGTTCTAAAAAAAGTGAGAATGTGTGTTGTTTAAGTTTAAATATGTGACACAAATACCCCTTTAGTGTTAAAGAGGGGTAAAATCTGAATCCTTGTATCAATCATAAATGAATGGCTTGGATGGTTTCATTGGATCTATGACAATGTGGGGTCTTTGCGGATCATCTCAATATTTCTAACAATAAAATATTCCAACAATTCCCTCTAATTGTATATAGTTATAATGAAAGAGACATGACCTGCCTGAAATAAAACAAAACCATACAGTCTATGTTGGTCTCCTTTACCGACATCAACCGCCTTCCTTATACAATTTCTTTATAAGGTTATTCCCATTTTGTAGAAACCAACAAATCTTTAAGGTATAATGGTGAGCATAGTAAACATAGTTGTGACAGTAGTAGTAGTAGTATTGTTGTTGGGTGGGTCATTGGTGGAATCAGCAATAGGTGTGAACTGGGGTACTGTTTCAAACCACAGGCTGTCACCGTCTACTGTTGTGGATCTTCTTAAAGATAACAAGATTCAAAAAGTTAAACTATTTGATGCTGACCCAGATTGTTTAAGAGCTTTAATGGGCACTGGTATTGAGGTTATGGTTGGTGTTTCTAATGACTTGCTGGCACCTATTAGCTCTTCTTCTAATGCTGCCGATTTGTGGGTTTCGCAGAATGTGTCCAGATACTTGTTTAAAGGCCGAACTGGTGCTAACATCAAGTATGTAACATTTCCCATGTTTTGCTGCTCTTGTGCTTATTGTCTTTATGTTATGGACTTATGGGGGATTGCTTATTTTTTTCTGCTTATGCTTTGGCTAAAATTTACTAACTAATAAAACTAACTACTTTAGGAAATAAGCAGAAGCGGATAACAAAAAAATGTTTCTGCTAATATATAAGTAGAAGAACCAAGAAAATATGCAATCCCAAACACTCCCTAAGATATCCACACTAGTTAACAGAATACTAGCTTGTAAGTAACCTATTTGTGTTGGTTAAAAGGATTTTTATTATGGTAATAAAGATAGAAAGTGGATACTTCCTAGTGGCTGATACTTATAGTCTTATACTAAATGAAATGAGGTGAAAATGCTACAATCTAATTCGTGTATTCAGGGAGTTGCAAAATTAACTCTACTTTAGGGAATTACATGTTAGCTTCCTCAGCTACATTAATTGATGCCTATGTTTGTTTCGTTGACATAAGTGTGCCATGTCAAGGCCTAGCTTGGGACTTGGGACTGCAGAATTAATCTAGTCAAAATTTAATGTATAATATTATCCAGTATGCACCCAACATGCATATTTTATTACTCCGTAGTAAATAACTACATGAGTACGCATTTAAAGGGTAGGTCTTTAAATATTTTATACAACGATTACATACTAAAATGAATGAATTTCCATCACACCACTTATAAAATAACTAAGTGCAATGCAGGCCCCTTTGCTATCTGTGTTTCCCTGGAAGTTAGTTATGTACAATAGTTAAGACAATACAGGAATATAGCTTAGCGTTAGATAGACAAAAATTGCAAAGAGGTATATCCTAAGGTATTAGTAGTAAGCGATTAACTTCTTAAAGTAGTATGAAAACCTTTAAGTGATAGTTTTCTTGCGTTATATCTAGTACTTTATATGTGCAGTATGTACCAAAGAAATAGATCAACATCCTGACATATATGCAGGAAAATTTTAAACATTGAGTATTGGCTTAGCTAATTGCATTGGAAGGTAATCCACTTTGCCGCAATATTAACTTTATGTAACCATTTCTTCTTTTTGCTCAGAAAAAAACCTTGTTACTCTTTAATTTTCTGATAATACCTTAAGACTTTTTATAAGTTAATTTAAGGTAGTCTGCAACAGTTATCTAGAGTCTCATTGTTAGAAAAGTGACTTGAACTCTAAGGGGCTTTAGGTAATTTTTTTTTATAGTTTTGGTATATTTCCTAATTCGAATCGGTTTAGAATTAGGTGATTAGGTCATTGGTTTCTTATTAATATGGATCATTAGCATTGAAATTCTTTGTACCTTTGAATTACTGTAGTTTTTTGTACATGGTACCCTTGAAATTGGTTTGACAATTTGAATAAAGCTTCCGCTTAGTCTGTCGATTTTGTTTGTTTGTTTCGTCGTTGAATTACCAACAAGTCAAATGAAGATATCTCATATGATGTGAGTAGCTTTAACCATACTGGCTTAAATATAGTGGTATGTGAGTTCCCCACCAACCTAGAGGTTGTGGGTTCAAGCCTCGCTGGAGGCATTTGCGAGATATATTCTGAGATAGGTGGTATATTATGTGAAAAAAAAAATGTATCCGTTCTAAAAAAAATAATAATAATAAAAAATACTGACTTGAATATATGGTACTGAAGTAACTGATTACAAGTTGACAAACAGAAATTTCAGACTTTTCTGGGGCAAAAAAAGGTGGTTAATTGGACAAAATTCGGTTACCTTGTTTTTCATGTTGTCTTATCGCATCCAAAACAAATCAATGGTTCTGATTCTTTTAATGGAAATTAGGTACATTGCTGTTGGAAACGAGCCCTTCCTTGCAAGTTACAGCGGTCAGTTCCAGTCATATGTGATGCCAGCCATAACAAATCTGCAACAATCCTTAGCAAAAGCAAATCTGGCGGGCAATGTGAAGCTAGTTCTCCCTTGCAACGCCGATGCCTATGAGTCTTCACTTCCTTCACAAGGAGCATTCCGTCCTGAACTTGCCCAAATTATGACAGATCTTGTAACATTCCTTAATTCGAACGGTTCTCCTTTCATTGTCAACATTTACCCATTCCTAAGCCTCTATGGCAACTCAGACTTCCCACAAGACTATGCATTTTTTGAAGGGACAACCCATTCTGTTACTGATGGACCAAATGTATATTATAACGCGTTTGATGGAAACTATGACACTTTAGTCTCCGCCCTTAATAAACTTGGATTTGGTCAGATGCCAATAGTTATAGGGGAGGTGGGTTGGCCTACAGATGGAGCCGTTAGTGCAAATGTCAATGCTGCACGAGTTTTCAACCAGGGACTCATAAATCATGTCCTAAGCAACAAAGGAACCCCTCTTAGGCCTGGACAACCACCTATGGATGTCTATCTTTTTGGTCTTCTTGATGAAGGGGCGAAGAGTGTGCTACCCGGAAGCTTTGAAAGACATTGGGGGATTTTTTCTTTTGATGGGCAGGCAAAGTATGCACTGAACCTTCGAACGGGCAATGGGTTGTTGAGAAATGCTAGAGATGTTCGTTACCTACCTTCCAGATGGTGTGTGGCTGACCCTTCCAAAGATCTTTCTGGTGTTGCAGATCACTTTAAATTGGCATGTACCGTTGCAGATTGCACTACTCTAAATTATGGGGGATCATGTAATGGGATTGGAGAAAGAGGTAACATTTCATATGCATTTAACAGTTACTACCAGGCACAGAAACAGGATTTTCAGAGCTGTGAATTTGATGGGCTTGGGATAGTTACTTTTTTAAATCCATCTATGGGTCAATGCAAATTCCTTGTGGGGGTTGCTGAAGAGGTGGCAATCAAGCATGTTTCACTAGGTTATAGTTTACACAGTGGATGTGTCGTTTGGTTATTAATACTGTCGGGATTTGTGATTTGAACAGGGGTAATTTGATGTCAGGATTTTTTCAGTTTCCGACTTTTTGAACTCATTAGTTAGATAGTAGTTCTATACTAGACCACATCAAGCGGCACAAGATTATTACCCGTTGCTCTAGATTTTTCATGAAAGTTTAGAACTTTATGTGCTGCAAGTGTGCATTGTCATATAAGATGCAACTTGCTATTAGATTGGTATATTGAATAAGTTAGCCCAAGCCCGGTTGTGGGCTTTGGGTCCATTAGAGTTTTAGGGTTTATTATGTATTTGTACTCTATAAATAGTTGTGGAATAATACATTGCAGCCTACGGGGTTTTCTATCTTTCAATACGGAGATTGACTTGTATTTGACGACATAATTGTATATATTGCTTCGCAGTTTCCTCCATTTTTTATGACGTTTGTCCTATAAATCACCATTCACAAAATATAGTTGTCGGTCGTCATGAGCCGCTTCTATCCTCTCAAAAAAGAATCCAATCTCTCTTTTTTTTTTAGTTTTCATTCTCAAAAACCTGACGTCGGCGTCATGAGCGTTTCTATTATCTCAAAATAAAAAAAGAATCAAACCTCTTTAATTCTCTTTTCTCAAATAATGTGGTTCGTCATGAGCTGTTTTTTGTTTATTCTTTAAAATGTACCATTTTCTTGTATAAAAAAAAAAAATTTGTTTTCCCAACAACAGATCAAGTGATGCCGTGGTTGATTTTTTTTTTCTTGCAAAATTTTCTTTGTCTCCATTTGTTTTTTTCTTTTCTTTTCCCAATAGTTTGTAGTTTGTGCTCTATATGAATCTATTTTTCTGTTTTTTTAAATCCATGGTTTCTTTTATAATCAGGACAAAAAAAATGCTTCCATTTGCTTTCTGTCCAAACTTTTAAAAGAGAAAAATGGATTTTATTTAGCTTTCTGTCAAACTTTTTAAAGAATTTTTTATTTAGGTTTTTATTTTTCTATCTTTTGTCTATTCAAAAAAATAAGAAGATATCTAATAAAATCTAGTGTCCTTCTCAAGCAAGCTGTCGTTACAACAAAAATCCTACATAAGATTCCAAAGCATTAGAAAGCTTCACTACTTCTAAAGATTTCTTGCCTCCTCCAAAGTTTCACTCCAGTTGGATCATTCGAAGACCTCCCGCTCCAACTGCGGGGGCGTATTAGATTGGTATATTGAATAAGTTAGCCCAAGCCCGGTTGTGGGCTTTGGGTCCATTAGAGTTTTAGGGTTTATTATGTATTTGTACTCTATAAATAGTTGTGGAATAATACATTGCAGCCTACGGGGTTTTCTATCTTCCAATACGGAGATTGACTTGTATTTGACGACATAATTGTATATATTGCTTCGCAGTTTCCTCCATTTTTTATGACGTTTGCTATTTTTTTTACGTCATGGCTTATTTTGCCTTTAGGAGGGAGCGACAATTTGTTGGACAACTTTTGTTGTCAACGACAATGATCTTCGACAACTCAACAGTTTTTTTTTTTTTTTTTTGTGTTTTGACGGCTAGGGTTTAGGGTTTATGCATTGAATACGAAAAGCAAAATCCTAAATTAATAAAAACAATAAAGCGGAAAAAAAACGAGATCCCTCCGGATCACCGACAAGTAGCCGATGACCGGAGGATAGCAATTTTTATTGGTGGATCTTACCTAGAGCTGTGATACCATGAAATATAATAGAAATTGATATTGATTGGATTGTTTTCATTACATAACAAAGCATGTCTATTTATAATAGAACATAGCTTTGGGAATAAGCTACTAAACCCTAGATCTAATGGACCTCAAACCCACAATGGCTTGGGCCAATAATTTATGCGTCTAACACTTGCAAGCTACCATCAGTATTTCCACTGCATAAATATTTCTAATATTAAAAAACAAGTTTCAGTCTTGTTTTTACAAGCAGGAGTCCAAAGATCCGATTTTATTCTAGCAGTTGAGTTTGTTGGGATGGCTAGATGTGGGAGTTCAGCAACATCCATCTACGCAACAGACTTTTCCACATGTGATTAATGACTTCTTGTAGACGAAGTTGCAGCAGCGACAACCAGCTTAATTATGCATATAAAAAACGAGTTAATATTAAATATGCTTCCTTAGAAGCAACTAAAATCATGATAGGCAAAACAATAATTATTCACTTTCGGACAGGATCTAACCTTGAGGGTGAATGGTACTACCAGCCATATTAGCTGCATAACTACACACTACTGTCGATGCCAGTACTACGAACAAGATTAAAAACCTTACCAAAGTTACCTTTGTCATCACCATCTTTCTTTGTTTTACCTATTGCTAACACGAGCGTAGGTGGTTCATCATTATTAATTTTTGAGTTTATCATATTACCCTCACTTGAGGTTATTATTACAAACATTAAAGAAGTTTTGCTTTTGTCTTATGTTGCAAGTTGATGCAGAGCATGCGTTGAGATGCAAAAATGGTGCTTAATAACATGCCCAATTATGTTGACCATATATCATATACCGTACAATATGACGTATAAATAAAGAGAAATGCTAGAACCACAAACAAACATCCAAAAAAACTTTTACAAAATGATGTGTCATGTAATTAGTGGCATTCTCAAAGTTATTTTTGAATTTTCTCTCTTACATGCATCCACAAGTTACATGACATATCATTTTGTAAAAGTTTTTGTGGATATTTGTTTGTGGTTCTAGCATTTCTCATAAATAAATATAACTTTTAAGAAGTCGGCATATTGATTGTTGCTGAGTGTGCAATACATATTGAAAGGAAAGCAATAAGCCCTACTTTCCTTGGTATTGATCCATATCTTCAAGTCCACACACAGTGTCAGAATTCTTAAGACCCACTTGTTCATTTTCTTTTACAATTTTAGTAAGACTTAGGGGGTGTTTGTTTGAGGGGTATGGAACGAGTGGAATGAGTTTGAATTCCAATTAATGTGTTTGGTTAAATTAGTGGGCCTACAGATTGGATTTCAAACCCTCAAACAAGGGTCATTTTCATACCACCCTAGCTAGGTGGGTATACTCAAACTCATACCACCTCAAAATTAAACCCACACCCATAGTCATTACAGGTAGTAAACCAAACAGACCCTTAAACTTTTCCAAACTATTGAACATAAGAGCATCTCCAATGAAAGTTTACATGAAGCTTAGGTGGAGTTTACGTGCATTAACCTCCGTTGGAACATCAACAAGTGTCCCATAAGTTGATGCGAGTCACACATTCATACATCAATGAAAAGTACTTTTACATACCAAAGTTTTCAGTTCCTAAAAATAAATCTAATAAACCAACTAGGCAAGGTAAAAAACATGGCAAAATAAATCTAATAAACCAACTAGGCAAGGTAAAAACATCAAGTGAGCTTAAACTTGAACGTAGTGCATCCTCCTAAGTCGAAAGGAGCATCAGGAGAGCGACCGTGTGCCCTCTTCTGTGTATAACCAGGATACTTGTGCTTGAAAAAAGGCGTTGCCTCATACAAAACCAAATCAATCTTGGCTGCCTTTTTAACCAAATCCCACTTGTCATAAGGCTCACCGGTCTTATGAGTCACATGAATCTCACCATTCTCCTTCTTAAGAAGCACTTTAGCATTCCTGAGAAACCCTTTGACCAAATTCTTGTTTAACCTATAATATTATAGCCAGGTCATCAATTCAACAAACAGGAATTATGAAAATTGGATTATAACAAACCAAAAGGGACGGACACATACTTGATTTGGCAGGCATTGGCTTCAGGGTAAGCAAAGCCAACATGTGGAAAATTGTAAACGATACGATGAAAACGCTGAGTAGTGAGAAAAAAATGTCGGCTCATGGTAGTAGCATCCACCCCACAAAGTACCACACAACCCATATCTTGAAGCGCTCTCATATTCTCAATCGCATTGCTATACTTTTTAACCAACTCCACTGACATATAACACTTTAGTAGATAATAAAATCAACATTTTATGATATTATCAACGGTAGTACTTACGTTGAGTGTCGACCGTAGTGGCAACGATGTTGCGAGCAGACCCAAAAGCTTTTGCCAAACACAATGAAAATGAAAAATCGCCTTCCCCGACCAAAAGTATTTTATGACCAGAGGAATAATCTTCTTTCCATATATCAATTTTCACTTCCTCTTCGTCTTCTGAAGATCCATTGTCATCTTCACCTGCCGATGACATCTTTTGGCCTTCTTGTTTTTCCCCAAATAATGTTTTTGTGTCTTTGATCTTTTTAAAACAAATTTTTATTTTTTATTACTCCGTATCTTTTTATAAAAAAAAAGTTTCTGCAAAGGTGCCACTATAAAAACCCCCTTTGGCCCACATAAAGTACAAATGTTTTGTATTTTATGTATTTTTTTCCTCTATTTACAGTATAAGAAGGTTTTTAATCGGGATCTGTTTCGTGTTTTTCGCCAGTTTAATAATTTTGACTTGTTATATTCTATAATTTTTATTTCGTACTTTCACTTTCATAGTTTTAGAATATAAACAAAACTATAAAAATTAAATAAAAATTAAAAAAAACCGAAAAACATAAAAAGTTACAAATAGCTTTTTAGGAGGGGGGAGGGTCTTTATATCATATCCCTTTTACAATGATCTCAAGACAACTTGAGAAACCTTAGAAACTTGGTAGACTTCACTAGAAAATGACAAATGTCTCTTGAAGGTATTATTTGTGTAAAAGTGTATAATATATTTTACTTGAAGTGACTTGGTTTTTGTCATTTTATGCTCAAGAAGTCAAATATATTATGCTAGAGCGACCCACATATTATATTCAAATCCTTGGCAAAGTACATCTTTTTTATTTTTTTTCTATAAGTACTGTCACAACCTCAAAATATCACAGTGGAAAGATAACCGGAGCGTGACTTCATAGCACGAAGAAACACAAGAATATAAAGAACGACCTCTAGATGAGTCGTTTTGAAAAAAACATTCATTCGATACATTTGGACAAAACAAGTTTTTACAAAATACACTTCATAGTTTCAACACATAATAGAAATAATGTTTGGAAGGTAATCAAATAAATGAAAGTTATGCAGAAATTTTCATGTGACGCAACCGCGATTGGTGACTCTAACAATGAGACTCCATAAAAGTTATTGACTTGAGAAAATACATACTAAAACGTTATCATAGAGTTGGTGAGATCATAGGTTTAAATCAGTATAAGAGTGGACCACAAGATTTTCAAGTGTATGTGACTATTATAACGAATACAATATCACACAAAAAGTATTACTAATGCACTAAGCTCATGACACCGAAGCCTTAACCAAAGTTCAAGTTGTTATAAGTCGTTGCCCCGAAATTCGATGTTTTGCCAAAACATCCCATTACTACCTCAAATATAATGCGTCCGTTTGACATGGTAATGCGTTTTGTTTACCCGGACGGGAGTTGTCAACCCCAATGGATCTATCCACAACATTCATTCTTAC
>BQNB010101562.1:0-11734 GCA_026074375.1 Tanacetum coccineum | reverse complement strand
TCTTCAGTTCTTTTCATATTTATTTATTATTATCATTGCATATATTTGTTAGTTTTTCTTCGACGCTCTTTTTGTTTCGACAAAAAGGGAGAGAAGGAAGTAAAAACTCCAATATAAAACTTATACATTTATACTTTACTTCCAATAAGTTTATGTTTTGTCATTAACAATAAGGGGGAGATTGTTAATACAAGTAAGCCGTAAAAACATTTATTTATATTTCACGATCTATCTGTGTTTTGTCGATGACAATCATAAAATCATCAAAAGTAGAAAATAAAGTTTATATGTTTTAAACTAATAGTTTTCTAACTTTATGATCATCATATTCATCATTCGTCTCGTTCACCATATTTATCGTATTCATCATTCATCAAACAATCACTATTCTTTTACATAATCTAAACTACACATTTTACAAATATGTCATATATGCATTCTTACATATTTAATTAACTTGGATACTTTATCTCAAAAGTTAATTATACACATTGTACAAATAACTTCTACATTTCATTTTTAAACAACATTTGATACAAAAGAATTAAAGAAAAATAATTTCACAATTTATGTTTACCTTATGCATGACATCACACAAAATCTTGAAAAAATCTTAAGAGATTACAAAAAGATTTTTTAAACAAAATTTCGTATATACACTGTCAGATAACCGGAACCTTTGGTTTTCACTGGCCGGTACCTTTCTTAAAAGGTACCGCGATAACCGTGCTACAATAGACAAATTTTGCCTATAAATAGCAAGTCATTTCTCTTATATTACTCACTAATTCATACATACATTCTTTCTCTCTTTCACTAATCTTTGATCTCAAATCAAGATCCTTCTCATGTTTAGTGTTTGGTGATTTTCTTAATAAGAAGATGTAACCAAATTATACATACGGGATCAAGCCTCAAGTTTACTTGTCGCAAACATCTCTCATATCATTAAGATCTATCTACTGATCTAGATCATCATTTCATTACACTCATCAAACTTATGTTAGTAAAATATAGAGTGTATAGGTTTGGTTTTATAGATATTAGACTTGGTATTATGTTTTTGTATTGAATCAATGTCTAAGTGATGTAAGGGTGGTTCTACCAGTGTTAGAACTCGATATCTAGCTTAGTACCGAATAAAGGGTAAGCGACGTAGGTTTGGTTCTACCATTTCTAGGACCCCGTATCTAGCTTAGTACCGGATAAAATGTAAGTGACGTTGTGAGGCTTCTCCGCAAATGTAAGGAGCTTTTAGACGTAGTGATTATGAACTCTCGAGTAGGTGACTCGGGGAGTGGAGTAGGGCAAGGAAGGAGCTCTTGTAGCCGAACCACTATAAATACCTGTGTCGTACATATATCCTTTACATTTATTCCTTGCTTATTTCATTCAATCATCACTTGTAGCTAGATCTAATTATTCTAACCAACAATTAACTAAAAGTTTTTGAAAGTGAACTTTTAATTGGTAAAATTATTCAACCCTCCCCCCTTCTAGTTTTCCACAATTGGTATCAGAGCAGGTTAACAAAGACTTTTAAAATATACTGTATTTTAAAATCCTTAAATTCGATCAAATGAATTTTGAAAACTACAAAGAAGGATTCCTCTTGAATAAAACAGTAAGTCTAAATACTTTCTTTTAGAAAATTATCTCATGTTATTTTAGATCTATTTGATTTCTAATCCTTAAAGAAGCTTGGTGGATCATCAAAATGATCGTGGATCCTGGACGTAAATATTCCTGGAGCTCCTATCTCAAAAAGGTACATCTCAATTTCTTTTAATATTCTTTTATGTAGTTATAAAATATTTCTGTAGGCCATATTCAAAAGCCCATTAGCAATATAAAAGAAAATTGGGCCAAATATTGTCTAGTCTGCTAACCCGGATCCTCCGGTACCTTTGTGGAAAGGTACCAGCTAGTGTTAATCGAGGGTTCCGGGCAACAATAAATAAATTTGTCAAAATAAATAATTTTCACCTTTCTTAAAAATGTTTGTTAAAAACACGCATCGAGCCGATCCTTACTTATCAAAAGCAAAAACAAAACATTGATTAAAATCCATTAAATTTGTTTAACTATGCTTTCAAATAAAAACAATAGTGCATTTTGGGTCAAAAATATTTATGAGATTAAAGCAAGCTTGTGTAAAAATGAGAATAATTGCAATTATTCAAAGACCCATTTGGTTGGCTTTATTAAAATTCCGTCATCACGAATCCATATGGATTCAAACTTTGGCAATCGGACTAAACGCTAGAAGTATGTTTTCGAAAGTTATTTTATTTCACATCCTTGACTATGCTTACTGAATATATATTATTTGATATTAGTGAATGGATTTATATGTGGGCCTCATGATCCATTTATATTTATCTATGTGGGCTTATTCTTGGTTGATTTTGTAGAACCGTATAGGGGTGAATACGGTTTTCTTGACTTTTTCGAAGTTTATAAAACTTCAAGTCTCGAAAGAGCCGAGTGGTGTGTGATACTACTTTGCAAAGATAACAATAAGTAGAGTAAGAGAGAAGAAGAGACACCACGATATATACTGGTTCGGGAAGGGGGTTTATTCCTTCCGTACGTCTAGTTGCGAATCCACGACACCGATACTATTTCTAGTATAATCCTTATGGTGGACTACAAACTGTATTACAATTTAACTCCATATACTTTCAACAAAGCTCGGCGCTCACACATAAGAGTTACTATTTACGGTATTCCGCCCTCAGAATCCACCTCTAAGAACCCGTGATTCAACTTAACCTATAACTCTAGAAGCCTTCCCCTTGGAAGCTTAACAAACCCCAACTAGATCTCAAATAATCTAGGCTTGATCCCACATATACAAGGCTTCCCTTACAACTCGATAATGGAAGATAGTTTGATTTAAGAATCAAATCCCTAACCTAGCCTAGAGACTCAATTCTAATAGAAAGAGTATGAGAAAGAAGGCCATCGACAAAACACACAAGTATAGATTAGGTACTTGTGTGGCTCTCTTGCAGAGACGTGTTCACTTCAATAGAATGATGAGATGAGAAGATTAGAACATTTTGATGTTTAGACTTAAAGGATTAGAGAAGAGAATAAAGAGGAAAGAATGTTTGCAAGAGGTGAGGAATTCAAAGGCCAGGGTGGGAATTTATAGGCCAAGAACTCAAATTGTAGAAAAACAATTCGAGTCTGGCGCGCTGCCCACACGTCAGCGCGTGCCCAGCGCGCTAGATTCCCGAGATTATTTTTCCTTCAGGATCATGGCGTTTTAAATACCCACACTTGTTAAACCCTCAAATGTACTTCACACTATGACCTTTCAATCATTCTTTTGCTCAAGGTCAACCAACTCAAATAGACATTTGATAAAACGTTTGTGAAGTATTAAAAGCATTTTGTTTGTTCGATAAAGTAGAGATAGAAAAGAATTATCGAAAGGGGCATTTTGGGTATTCCTCAAATGTGTAACTAGCCTAGTTGGGATACAACTAAGGGTTATAAGGGCTAGTTACAAACCAAGAGAATATTCTTAGAATATTCCTTACTTGGTGAGAAAGGGGGGAAAGGAATTTGAAATTTAAATTTCAAATGTATTAACTCACATGTTGGATAAGAGAGGTGAGTTGTAGATAGGTTGGCAATGAGTTGTCATGATGTGACATGATAAGATAGAAGGGAGCCTCTTGAGCTCATTTGAAATGAAGGGTTGAGATGAGAAGTGAACACATGATAGAGTGGCATGATCAAAGGGTTGTGAGAGGGTTGTGTTTGTTATGTGAGTGAGTAGAGAGTGTTTAAAAGATGGTTTATGTTTGTTTGAGATGTAGCATCAATCTAAGGGTTAAGAATAGAATGAGACAGTTTGGATTGATGAGATGGCATGATCAAGAGTAGAGATGGAAGTGTGTTTGTTGTGTTTGTTTGATAGACAATCCAATGGTTGAGAAGATAGAAGTGTGGGAAGTTGGATTGATGACTTGTCTTGATCAAGGGTTAAGAGGAAATATATATATATGTGTGTGTGTGTGTGTGTAATTTGAATTGTATGGAGAAGAAGATAAATAGTTAGTATGTGGTGGAGAATGTTTTGAAAAGATATAGAGGAGTTTGGTAGGAAATTATGAAAACGCAAATGTACACAAGGTACACAAGAAGTACATGTGTAAGGAATATAAGTTGGCATTGTTGAGAAGGTTTATGTGAGGAAGGATTATGTGTGGGAAGGTTGTTTTTGTTTGGAATGTGTTAAAGAGGATTAGTAAGAAGTAATAAGGATTAGGATGGTAAGTGTGAGTTTGAGAATGTTTAAGAGTAAAATCAAAGGATTGATTTGAGTGAATAATCACATTGCTAATAAGAGAGAAAAGAGTGGGCATATGTGATTATGGGATGGTTTAGGAAGAAAGTGTTTGGTGTGTATGTGGAAGAAGGAAATCACTTGTTGGGTAAGAAGGTTTAACAAGTGATTAGTTATAATAGGTAGAAGGAGTGTATAGAGGAAGTGAGGACGTGTACATGTGAGGAATGAGTTTTTATAAAACATTTAAGGGAAAGGAAGTGAGAAAAGTCAAATTATAATTAACTTCCAAATACCACAAACTCAATTAGTCATTTAGACTTTAATCCAAGATAATCAACATTGGATTTGATCACTAATCATCTTGATGCAAACAAGCTAAGTGATTTGCATCTTAAGCAAAGCATATCCCATATCGGGAAAGGATGCGTTTACGCAAAGTGACCTTTGACTAAGTTTGACCAATAAGGGAGTCAAACCCGTTACATGATTAGGATCAATTGTGAATCCAAGCAACGATGGATTCTTATTTTCGTTTGTTGGTATGTTGAACGCATGATCATACTAGTCTTAGTAAGATGTTTCGTCCTTGGCTAGAGGCGTTTGACAAAAGATTTGAGTTGGCGTTTTATGTAAAAACGGAAGGACTTGTTTTTGCTCCTCTCTAGGTCTAAACCTCATTTGAAGTGTTCATAAATGCTCAAATATCATATACATACCTTTATTGAAGTTTCCACGTGTGTTAGGTAAGAGGAAAGCCGACAAAATCAAATCCGTAAAAACGAAATTCGCGAGTGGCGCGCTGGCCACGCGCTAACGCGTGCCAAGTGCGCCAGAGGCGAATATCTGGTTTTCCGGATTTAGGCTATCGTTTATTATTTTACGTTTTACGAATGTTTATTTGTCATCATTAAAACATAAAGGAAATCCTAGTCAATGTTGCACCAACAGTCTTGTTGGACCTTATATGATCAAATACTTATTTTTATTAGTCTATAATTTTTTTTATATCGGTTTAGCATACTTTACTCGCCTCACCCAAAAATCATCTGAGTATCATATGTCTAGTTTTCTCTGTCAAAATCCTTATGTCTAATCGTAAAATGTTGGGGTATTAAGCTTCGTTATTTAAATTAAATCCTTCCTCACGAAAACCCATAAACCAACGACCATCACCCTATTTTATATAATTTTCTCATCTCACCCACTACCACTCTCATCCATTTCAAAAATTAAACTATCTCATTTTCCCTCTCACTCAATCTTACCGTATACACCCTTCATCCATGGAAATCCTATTGGAAATATTCAGTCCCGTCATGATCATCATGATCATCATCTCGATCATAATGCTCATCTATCTAATTATCAAGTTCCCACATGGAGATGTATTCTTTATTTTGGCTCTTTATATCTCTATTGTATTTCCTATCCTTTGTATTGTGTTAAGCATTGAAATGAAATACATGTAAGATCATTAAAGGTTTTCCTCCTTCTTTCATGTTTGTCGCGTATTTTCCGTACTCTTATGTAAAGTTTACTCCCCTCCGTCACTCGTTAAAACACAAGAATAAAATAAAGTGACAAACTAACTAATGACAAAAACACTAATAAAATAAAACTTGCTAAAATATATTTTTTTCGGCCAAATCCCATAATTTGTAAAATTATACATATATATAAAGTAAAATGAAATAAAAAATTTCTATTTTTCCCGGTACCCTTCGTAATGAAAGCCAATACCCTCCTCAGGAAGGTACCGTGGGAACCGCAGGTCTGATTGTAACGAATATGTCAGTTCCTTTTTATCACTTCACTATTTAAAACTTTGTCTTCTCCAAAACCACCATTATCAAAAGCTCCACCACCATTATCATTATCTGGGTCGAATCATCATGCAATTTGTGCTTTCATCCACATTGTAAGTTATCTTGAAACACTTTCCTTTGTTTTAAACTTAAATTAGTACTTTCATTAAAATCAGGGCTTGTTAAAATTAATCATTCTTAATCGACAAACTTAACGTAATTAACTATCTAAGATTTCCTTAGTTAGGAATTGCATCTTCCTTTCAAAATTGAAAATCGTTTCATCCATATAAACACTATGTCAAATTTTTAAAAAATCCCAAAAAGTTAATTAACTTAAATGACGTGTTAAGACATTGTTAATACATGTAAAAACAAGTTAAAATCACAACAAAATGATTTCAAAAAGATAATATGGACTCACCATGATCATTATCGAAAATATAGTCAAATTTGATCTTCGAATTAACTAAATAATTTAGGTATAATCGATGAAACAAACTTGTAACTAAAAACTAAATTTGTTTCCTTCCATTTTGTTGAAATAATTCGTTAGGTCCAAAATGCCGAACGCAATTCATCAAGATGACCAAGACACCGCCTACTACATCCTTAAATATCATCAAACCCCGGGTCTCACGAACGCCAAAAAAGCCATCTTTAAGAACCTTGAGTGACGATACTTTCATGAAGGTAGAGTCGTCCATCCTTCCTTATAACACCCCGTGTTTTCAGGTCATTTTACGACGTTATTTATTTCACTATTTATTTTTAGTCTCGTACGCGTTTCTTTTAATTCTCATCTTATAGTTAAATCGCGTAAGCTAAAATTAACATTCAACGTAAACGGGCATCAAACAATTAAAAGTTTACATCAAGCAAGTGTTAGATAATTATTTGGAGGAGAATTATTAACTTTGCACATTTTATTTTTATTGGTTACGTAAAGTGTTTACGTTTCGCGATAAAATACATTTAGGCATTCACGGAACCACCAAAACTTATCTACGCTTCAACAAATACCCATTATTATACCCAATACCCAAAGTTTTATAAAACTTCACCCATGTTAACATTTTTGGCCGAATTTTACATAAAAGCAACCAACTAGAAAACAAATGCTACAAGTTTATACTTCTACACTTAATCTATATATATTAAAACTACAACTAATGTAAGATATTACCATACAATATCTAAGACTCATCTAGCTCATTTCCCTCCCACAAATTTCATGGCTTATGTACTCCTTAGGGGACATAGAGCACACAATGAAACCAACCAAGTACATGTACAACTTAGGACTCATTGAAACCTAGCCATGACTAGCGTAATTGACCAAAGACTTTCTTATTACCTCTTCTCTGTCCCAACCAAGGTCTTGTATTCAAACTACAGTAACTTAGACTTATGCTTGTAGTAAATAAATACATGCACTTGTAGATATAACACACATACACACTTTCCATAAGTAAAAACTTCACAAAACTCTCTCTTTTTCTTCCTCCCTAGCCACGGCTCAATATAACCGCAAACAAACAATGCATACAATTTTTATTAGCAAGTATTCAAGTGTTCTAGCATCATACCTAAGATATTATAAGGTTTATTGAAGGCTTGGTTTAGCGTTTACAAGGGTTTAATCAAGAAAGGGCAAGATTAGGGTTTCTTGAAAGATTAGGGTTTTCTAGTCTTGGAAGCTTGGGTTTTGATTCTAAACTAGGGTTTAGATCTTGTTTCTCTTCATCATACATCATCTTAAGGTCATCTAAAAACCCTACACTCTTTACGTTTGTGATTTTATGTGTATATAATGTTTATATAGTAAATCACCATCTAGGAAATGTTATAAGTGTATAAGATGGATTTTTATCTTGATCATAGTTCAAAGTACATTTTTCATAGGTTATTATGATGTTAAAAACATGTTAGAAAGAAATAACATTACATTTTTATACATGTGTTGATTAATTTATAAAAAGAAAAGTATATATAAAAATTAATTCGTTGGAAAGTTTTATTTATTAAGTTAATAAAATAAATCATAGAAATTATATACAAAAACCTACTGTCCTATTTGATTTTAAAAACATGGGGATTTTTTTTTATTTTATAAAAATTAGTACATCTCATGACGATTCGAATATGCAAAGAACTCAAAAAATCCAATTATATCTACGGCGTATGGAGTTTACAAGAAATTCAATTAAAAAGCTTTTTTAATCAAAAAGTAATTTTCTAACAACTCATACTTTTTGAACTGATCAAACTATGTTGAATTTTTACCAGCAATTACAAAATATTAAATGATTATCAAAACACTAGTAAACTATAAAAAATATTAACAATAACTGACTGATTTATGTCTTGCAAGATTACTCATAATTACTTTATAAACAAATAATATAACTAGTCTTTATCTATATGAACAGTAAAAATCACTGTTCATCAGTGGGTTAAAAATATTAAAATGTAAAGAACGCGGAAGATACGCACTATTTTATACTTGTGCACTATTTCCTGACATGAATAGTGTTAGTTTGTTTTTAATAAAAAAATTTGCGAAACATTTTAGAATCGCTTATATAATATTTATACATGTTTTAACTTTATAAATATTATTTTACAAAGGCGATTGAACTATTTATGCGATTATACGAGTACAAATACATGGTTATTATTTATCAAATACGATTTAAATCTTTTTCACAAATACAATTAGATGGTGATGTAGCTATATAGAATTATATATGGTATTAGTTATTCAAAGTACTTAGTGCTCATACGACCTATAATTAATTAGGTTACATTCGGACGTTTACGTGACGCATTTTCATTCTGTGATTTACATTGTTGATTCATTCACTCAAGGTGAGTTCATAGCCCCACGTTTTACATTATAATGATTTACAAGTTTTGGGGTGAGAAACATGCTTTGTTTTACAAATTGGACGCAAGTGTACATTTTAACATGATTACGTGTTTACCTATGTAGCGATAACCATCTTAGCCCATTATCATGAACTGTCAATTACTTGTTGTGAGCGCGAATGTTATAAATAGATCTATTTGGGATTGACATCCCCGTTCGGGTGATTAGCTATCACTAGAAAAACGAACGTATACCATGTCGGATTTGGGATGTTGCGGGTTAGAACATCATCACGGGCAATGTTGGCAATTTATATTGTAAATAATTTATGTCGAGCTTCAGTGTCATGAGCTTAGGGAAACGTAATTACATTTTGTGATGTTTGCATCTGTTGCATTATCATGGGGAAATCTTGCGGTCCTACGTTATACATTTTACAAACCTATGAATTCACCAACATTATGTTGACGTTTTAAAGCAATGTTTTTCAGGAGGTCAATAAGGCACGAGATGTAAGGGATACATTGGTGGTCATATTTTGGAAGTCACATGCATAAAGATTTAGTCGCATTACATTTTGGGGAAACATTTGTTATGTGCTAGAATCTCTATATTTTGAACAATAAACAAGTGAAGCTTCAAGCTTTTGTAACAAACAATTTGCTAAATCCAATGTATCAGTTTTAAACGAATTTTAATGGTCGTTCTCATATATATCTTGTGCTATTGATCTATGAAGTAACACTCTTAGACCTATATTCTGTTGCGACCTAATTTGGGGGTGTTACATTCCTACCTTGCTGACTCTGTCATTCCACAAGTCTTTTCGGCTATCAATTTTGATTGCCTATTGAATATTGACGAAAAAATTTGTCCTTTGTTTGTTCTTGAGTTCTATAAGAGTGTTAGGATCATTCTAAATCTCGACCAAACAATTTCCATTGCCTTCATCATTAGAAACTATGAGATTGCTCTTCGTCTTCACCAATTTGCCAAAAATTCTTCAAGTTCCATGCGAAGGAGCTCGTATGTTTACAGTTGATTTGTCAATTGCTTCTCTTCTAAAAAGCATTGACCCCAATCCCGTCTACCACACTCCTTTAGATGATCCCCTCATTGTCCGTGATGCCATCTTCAATGAAAGACCTTTTCCCAAACGCAACACCAAAAAGGATGAGACAATTTTCCGTGATCCTTATCAAATGGAACTTTCCAAAATGAAGCTAGGGTTTAGAAAATGGGAAACTATCTTAAGTGAGAATGTCATTTCCCTCACAGGGAACAAAGATCACCCCAATGCTTGTCTCGTCTACATGCTCTATTGTCTTGTCAATCGAAAGCCCTTCAACCTTGCATATTACATGGTCAAAAGGATTGCTAGCGGCGTCAAACATGACGTGAGTTCACTTTCTTATGGTATGCTTCTTACTCGCCTCTATAGGCATGTCCAAACTATCCAACCATGTCCCACAATCGATGCATATTACCTTGTGGATCATGTCATGGTTCCTCTCACCGAGGGACGGGCAAAGAGGTTCATGGTTGATAAAAAAGGCCTCACCCTTAAACTTCCTCTTCTTCATCCATAACTTAATCTCAACATCAAGATCAAGAAGAAATCGACCCGGTTGACAACTTCACTCTTAATCCCGTTGAGTATTGTGACCAACTTCTACTAATTCTCTGAGCATCGGAGGAGTACAAGCAAACCAAGGGTATGTTCAAGTGTCTCTGTCTTTCCTTTTAAACCTTGGTATGAAAAAGAAGTGAGGTGCATTGACTGGTGAAAATTTGTTTTAAAACTTATGTTTGGTAATACAGTTTGGTACTACTTTGGGTTTAAACCAATGTTTTAAAAATCGAGTCACTAATCGACCTGATTGAGTCACCGGGTTACCGGTTCAACTGGTTCGACCGCCGGCTCAAGCCGATTTTAAAAATAATTAAAAATAATAATATATGCAATGATAAAAAAATGTATTTATATAAATCATGAATATACCTTATATTAAGCCTAAAAATGATTTACTAACAAATATAACAAATAAAAATAAAATTACGTCACAAATATATATATATATATATATATATATATATATATATATATATATATATATATATATATATTATATATATAGATATATAACTTGCTTTATTTGTAAAAAACATAAAAAAAATCAAAACTCGGCCGGGTCTTGAGAACCAGGTTGACCCGGGTCACATTAAACCCGGCGGGTTTAACCTGGTTTCGAAAATATAAAACTCGGTTTAATTTTACCCATTTTTTCAACCGAAACCGGTTCAATCGGTTGACCCGGCCGGGTCGAACCGGGTTTCAAAACATTGGTTTAAACTATGCTTGTTCTATGGTTGTGAATTTTGAATATTTGGATTTATGCTTGTAATATATGATATTGATGAGTGTAGTAATCTTATTTAAGCTTGTTAGGTTATTTGGCATAATCTCAAACTAGATTTAGGGAATGTTTGTTTTAACTAGGAACTATAAGATCATACACTCTTTGTCTCACTAATTGACCTTGCCTTATTTAGGAATGTATATTGATCACTTTTGAGGTGATAGAATAAACACTAGTAGCCTTTTGCCGCATTTTTTGGATCTGAACTTTTGTGCAGACCCCGGTACCTTTTGTAGCAAAGGCCGGTACCCTTCTACAAAGGGAACTGGGAATATCGGTACCACAGTAGGTTTTTGGTCATTTTGGGTAGTTAACTTTTGTACCCAACACT
>BQNB010101561.1:0-24441 GCA_026074375.1 Tanacetum coccineum | reverse complement strand
CAAGCCTTTTATAATTATATATATCATATGACTTACATATATTAGAGTCCAAGATCCATATTTACATCCGTATAACATGTGTACAAGTTCCTAAAATTATGTTTACAAGAAAAATCCACTTTTACAAGTTAAACATATCTTAAGTGGTGATTTCACTACATAGAACTTATATACACATAAAATGATAAATGTAAAGACATAAAGGGTTTTAGATAACTTTATTATGATGTAGGATGATGGAAAATATGGTCTAAACACTTGTTTAGATGAAAAACCCAAGCTTATACAACCAAGAAACCCTAATCCACTATAGAAACCCTAATCTTGCCTTTCTTTGCTTCAATACTTGTAAATGGTTAACCAAGGCTTGCAAACACCTTAGTATATCTTAGAAATGATGTGTGATGGCTTGTATATGTTGAAGAAAAATTTGTATGGATTATGTAAAGGGGTGTTTTGTTGCCGTGAGCTAGAGAGGAGGAGGGAGAGAGTTTTGTGTGAATTTTGCTAAGTGTTATGATTCATGAATGTGTATGCTAGTATTATATATGTATCAAGACTAGTCAAAGGAACATATGGAGGGTTTTAAGGATGGTCATGGTCAAGAAAAATTAGTCTTGGTCAAGGGACAACAAGGAGGGTCGCTAGGTTTAGCTTGTACATGGTCTTTGTGATTAAGGCTTGTCTTCTTATGTCTCTTAAAAGAGACATCATCTCATGATTTCAAGGGTTATTGTCACTAGATTATTTACTTGCAATACTTGATGTAAAAGAAAGTAATATTGTAATATGAAAGTATACTTCTACTTTTGTTGTAAGTAAATGCAAGTTGTAGTTTTTATATAAAGTGTAAGTCTTGATATTTAATTGTCTTGGTTGGTTCTTTTTGTATAAAATTCGGCCATATGGACTAACATATGATGATATTTCAGGTAAATTTTAGGTCTTGGTATAAAGTGGGGTATTTGTTGAAAGCGTAGAAATATTTTTATGGTTAAGGGTTATGCTAACGTAATTTATCGCGAAACGTATACACTTTACGTATCCGATAAAAATAATAAAACATAATGAGTAAATTATCACTTTAGTAATAATAATATAATGATTACTTGACGTAAACTTTAATTTGTTTGTGGGCCCAGCTTTCGTTGGATAGATAATTTTTGGCGTAGCGATTTAAATTAACTTATTAAAATTAAAAGCGAGCGTACAAAGAAAAATAGGTTGAATTTATTAGCGTCGTACATTGATCAAAAATACGAATGTTACAACTATGACATAACTTACACATTAAAATAAAACGATGATCACATCACACAGTAAAAATGTAAACTATTTTGAAATTAAACCATTGGTATAACCAAATCGACATTCATTTTATTAATAAATTCGATTTCATAGATAACGTAATCGTCTATTTCGTATATATAACTTGAAAAAAACATAACATGTTCGGTTTCATATACAAAAATGATTACTACACTTAGGTTACAGAAAAAGAAACAACCTAAAGCCACTATAGAGGGATAAAACCGTAAGACATTTGTGTGCTGTATCAGATAGATAATACCTGAACCTCGTCAAGTCAGTACCCTTCACCTTCAGATCTCAAATCTCCATTTCTAGTTTCTTGATCTCATTTCGAGGACAGTATTTTTCGGTCATTATTTTCATGAGTGTTTTCCAAGGCATACCATAAGCGACATCATGACCAACTGTCTTAACATGAGTATTATACCATGTTAAGGCAACTGAATGGAGAGTGCAAGTAACACATTTGACTTGATTCTCAACTGCACAATTACTGATATGGAAAACAAACTCCATTTTTCAAACCATTGAGATAGACCGACAACTCCTTCTGTGCCTTTGAAGTTTAATGGTTGACATTTGAGAAAATCAGTGTAAGTACACTCATGACCAGTTCATTCTGTCCTTCTACTACCTATTCCCGAATTAAGGTTGTCATCGCCATTCTGTCTTTTGTCAACGTCGCGTGCTGCCAACGCATCAGCAACGCCTTGGTCGATCAGTGCCTTAAGCTGGGCATTAGTGACCGGTGGGGTGGTGGTAGTCGTAGTTGGTGTTGACCTCGTGGTTCTTTTTGGTGCCATTTTCTTCAAATTACAAGAAAATATAATACCCGTTAGATTTCATAAAATCATAACCATGACATGACATAATACATCCCTTCCATATATAATCTGGAAACATACATGACCGATTCAGATACAAAATGATCACTACGATTAGGTTACAAGATGAAAATAAACAACCTAAAGCCCTACTAGCTGGGAGGTACCCGTAATACTTAGTAGGCTATATACAAGATAGCTAAACACATGGTACAATCTAAGAAGAACTATCAGCCTCCTCTGGTACATCGGGCTGTGCTGGACAGCTAGCGGGTCCTCACTAACTCTGGAGTGTTGTCACCTGCGTCTACAGTGTACTCATCAGTCTTAGTGTCTCTATAAGTTGCACCTGTCGTGCGCGGTCGGTGGTTTGTAAAGCTAAAATCTCTGACTGCTACGCTAAGACTGTAGTACGTAATGACATAACCCCAGCACGTGCAGTGTCACTAGCCTCCATAGACCGTCTCCAGGCCTCACGAGAAAGTCTGGCCTCTCTCTCCATAAGTAAAGCAGTGTAATCATGAGAGCGCCTATTTCTGCCTAGTAAGTTGAGCCGCCCGTTCAACACCGCTCTAGCCTCCTGTGCCTCATCCAGTCTCCCATAAATCTCATCAGTGTCCTGTCTGACAGTAGTAACAAAGTTGGTCATCCTCCGACCTAACTCTGTCTCATCAATCGCTGGTGCCCCTGGCATGCCCTTAAGCATCTCATCCCAAGTATCTGTAATCCTATAACCTATATCTCTCTCTGGATCTCGCCTAATCTCCCTATCCAAAGTGGCAACAAAACCATAGTCTGCCCTAAAACCTCCAATCGGTCTAGCAGCAGGAGCAGACGAGCTCTCTTTGATCTCATACCTAAGACCAAGAGCAATACATAACCTCTTTCAAGGTGGTAAACAAACCTTGGGCATGTCTGCTCTATGGTCAGTAGAGGGTAGCAGCAAAGGGGGTGATGATGTAGGTGCTAGTATAGGTAGGAGTGGTGATGTCTCTGATGGTGGTGTCTCTGATCGAGATGCTAAGATATAGGTGGATGGTGCAGCAACTCTCATCATGGCCACAGATGCCCTGGTATGTAAGAGTATGATAGGTGGTGGTAGTGGTAATGAATGAGAAGTAGATGGTGACTCGGCCCTCTGCCAGATCATAGCAGCTCTGAATCCCAATGAGTGGTGGTGAGGGTATCTGTGGTAGTAGAGAGGATAATGGGGTAAGTGAAGATGGTGGCAGAGTACGTATAGCAAGTAGTCTGTCAACCTCTGCCTCAAACCAAAATGGTGTAGGTGGATGATCTCGAATAGACATCCTAGCCGTAACACGGTGTACAAGTGGTGGGATAGAGTCGAGCAGAGCTGGGTGCTCCTCCTCCTACTCCTTGTCCTCGTCCTCCTCAACATCATCATCATCATCCTCATAATCATCGGATGACTCATCATCATCATCATCGTCTCCTCCGTCGGCAGGATAATCAGCGGGGTCCTCCTCAGGATCCTCCTCAAGATCTTCCTCCTCTGGATCCTCCTCGGGATCAGACTCAGGAATATATCCTGGTGAATCAGCAGTGGGTGAGACAACAGCAGGCAGTGGCTGTTCTTCAGCTGGAAGTACCTCATCCTGAGGAGGCATGAACTCTGGGTATACAAGCTCCGAAACATATGGTACATAAACAGGTGAAGGTGGGTGCTCGGGTCCGGGTATATAATCAGGAGATGGTGGTGCCTGAAAAGCGGCCACCACATATGCATATGGGTCCTCTGGCATCACCGGCGGTCCATCAACTCTCGTTGATCCAATGTCTGACAAATCCTCAAATGGACTGGATACCTCCGTGTAAGTGACTGTGGAATCCTCTGAATCCGACATGACAAAATCTGAAAATCAAAAGTAGCTTATATAAGTATTAATATAAGACTCTTATAGTAATATACATAGTATTTAATAACATGTATATCAATCATGAATACATCTAGTCTAATCAACTAATGCAACAACTAGTGTATGTATGTCCTGTGAAAACCCCTTTTGTATGAATGCAATGTTTGAAAATGGTTATAGTCTAGCAAAACATTTGACATGGTTCTCAATAACCTTGGCTCTTGATACCAATCTATAACACCCCCAAATGGGGTCGCAGTGGAATATGGGTTTGGGGGTGATAGTTCATAGATCAATAGCACAAGATATATATAAGAACGACCATTAGAAGTCGTTTAAAACCGATACATTGGATTTAGTAAATTGTTTGTTACAAAATCCCGAAGCTTCACTTGTTTACTTGTTCAAAATACAAAGATTCTAGCCCATAACAATTATACAAAATGTAATGCGGCCAAATCTTTAAGCATGTGACATCCAAAACATAATCACCAATGTATCCCTTGCACCTCGTGCCTTATTGACCTCCTGAAAACATTGCTTAAAATGTCAACAATAATGTTGGTGAATTCATAGGTTTGTAAAATGTATAATGTATGACCGCAAGATTTCCCCATGATAATGTAACATATTCAAACATCATAAAATGTAATTATGTTTCCCTAAGCTCATGACACTGAAGCTCGACATGTATGAATTGCAATATAAATTGCCAACATTGCCCGTGATGATGTTCTAACCCGCAACATCCTATGTCCGACAGGGTATACGTTCGTTTTCCCAGTGATAGCTAATCACCCGAACGGGGATGTCAATCCCAAAAGATCTATTTATAACATTCGCGCTCACAACAGTAATTGATAGTTCATGATTATGGGCTCAGATGGGTAATCGCTACTTAGGGAAACACGTAATCGTAATGTAAAATGTCCACTTGCGTCCAATTGTAAAACATGCATATGTTTCTCACCCCAAAACTTGTAAATCATTATAAATGTAAAACGTGGGGCTATGAACTCACCTCGAGTGAGTGAATCGATAATGTATATCGCAAACAGAAAATGCGTCACGAATACGCCCAAATGCAACCTAATTAATTATAGGTCGTATGAGTACTAAGTACTTTGAATAACTAATACCATATATAATTCTATATAGCTACATCACCATCTAATTGCATTTGCGAAATCATATTTATAAAGTAAAAACGTTTATAAATACTACTTTAGTAAAAACGGCGTAACTTTATCGTTTTAAGTCCGTTTCTTATGTCCACGCTTTCGTATTAAGACGAAGTATCAAAATATTAAATTTTCATATTTTCAACTCACTGGTGAACAGTACTTTTTACTGTTCATACACTTTTATAAATTTATTTTTTATAAATTTAGTTATCGTAAAACTCGTAACAGTCGTTATCATTTCTGCTGACTAAGTCATTTCTGCTGATAGTTAATCATTTATGCTGATAGTAATATTATTTCTGCTGATAACGCAGTTTTGTAATAGTTAGTTAGGATATGCATGAGAAATGTTAGGAAGTGATAATGCATATCAGTCAAAACCCGTTTAGATAGATTGGGCCGCTAGGGTTTCACTAGTATATAAGAAACCCACGGCAATGTGGAATGGGGACCTCTAGATCTCAAAAACACATTCCAATAGTTAGTATTTTTAATGTATTGATCAATAGTGATCTGTTTCTTTCTTATTATCTCTGTTATCATTCTTCTTATTATCAAGTTATAGATTCCGCATATAGCTTGGTATTCAACCAAGAGCCTCTCTTGTAGATTTACTTGCGAAAGTTATCTACCACCCTTAACAGGCTAGAAAGATCTATTACTGGGATCTCACACTTTTTATTTCGAATTAAAACAGAATGTTTGAGGTTTTTGTCAAAATATGATTAAAGTTAGTTTATATAACTTTTTAGTTTAGCAACTTTGTTACAAGACCTCTACTACACCATATATAATATGTCTTACATACTTAAGGTCCTTAGTCCATGATTTGTCTAAATATTATCCAAGATAACAAGATTAACAAGTCCTTATACCACTTTTACTTATAAACTTATTAAGTAACTTTTTAAACCACTAGTTTATATATACACTTTTTATACATAAACCACACTTGAATAATACTTATACTTCCATTAAAACATCGTATTAACATCCATATAACATATGTAAAAGTATATTAAACCATGATTACAAGTAAAATCCATTTTACAAGTAAATTAGTTTCTTAGATGGTGATTACTATATAAACATCATATATGCATAAAATCACAAATGTAAAGAGATTAAGAGATTAAGATGACCTTAATATGATGTAGGATGATGAAAAATATGATCTAAACCCTTGTTTAGCTATTTAACCCAAGCTTCCAATACCAAGAAAACCCTAATTTCAAGTAAACTCTAATCTTGCTTTTTCTTTGCTTAACCCTTGCAAACTCTAAACCAAGCCTTCAAACCTTCTTGGTATATCTTAGATATGATGTAAGATTACTTGTATATGTTGTAGATAAATGTTTTATGGATTTATTAGGTGTGTTTGTTTTGGCCATGGCCTATAGGAGAGAAAGGGAGAGAATGAGTGAGTTTTTACTTAATCAAATGAAGTATGTGTGTGTTCTTACTAGTTGCAAGCCTTTATATTACTAGGACTAGTCAATAATGCATATAGAAAGTCTTAGGACAAGATGAGGATTTTAAGGGAATAGATGGTAAGTTTCACTAGTCATGCCATGAAGTTTTTAATGAGTTGTTGAAGCTTGCTTGTAATTGTTTATAAATATCTTTCTTGTATTTTTAGCTTTATATCCGGCCATATGTACATATATATATATATATATATATATATATAAGGAAATTATGTAATTTTTGGGTATTGGGTATAATTGTGGGTATTTAGTTGAGTATAGATAGGTATTGGTGCTTCCAGGTATGCCTAAATGTATTTAATTGCGAAACCTAAACACTTTACGTAACCAATAAAAATAAAATGTGAAAAGTTAATAATTATCCTCCAAATAATTATCTAACACTTGCTTGACGTAAACATTTAATTGTTTGATGCCGGTTTACGTTGAATTAAAAAATTTAGCTTACGCGATTTAACTTAACGATTTCAATTAAAAGCAAACGCGTACAAGACTAAAAATAAATAGTGAAATATATGACATCGTACAATGACCTAAAACACGGGGTGTTTTAAATACAAGATGCCAATTACCTTTTATGTTTGTTTGGGTATTTTCATGACACCTCGTGTGTATACCTTGGTTTCTTTTATGCATTGTAGTTCTCTATATAGACACCATTGTGTTGTGATGACATCCATTCTCATTACGCCTCGCGTTTCCGCCTTGGCGGGGTGTGAAAAATTTGACTCAGAGAAATGAAATCATAATTTACTTATGCTAGAAAACATCAAAGCCGAACACCTCACGAAAAAGGGGATTAAAAATCACTCAACTCTCAAACTAGTTTAAGTGTTTCATTTTTGGGGTGATCGCTCAATAGCACTGTCATAGCATGTATTCTATTATAAGCTTGGAAAGTACACAAATCTTCACCAACTAGAGTTAGGGTCTTAATGGCTTTCAAAGGCAACATGGGTAACCAATACTTGTTTAAACTTGGTGGATCATTCTGCGATCTTTACCAAAAGCGTTACACCAACAAGGGCGACAAACCATATATACACATCCATAACGATGGAATAGACATACATTATTACATTCAATTCCACCATTCGAGTAAAACCAAGGGTTAGGATGGAGAATGATATAGGGTATGGATCTTCTAATCCTTTACCAAAAGCTTTACACCAACAGGGGCGACAAATCACATATACACATCCATAACGATGGAATAGACATATATGATTGCATTCAATTCCGTCATTCGAGTAAAACCAAAGTTTAGGGATTAGGCATGGGAACACATTAATTGGTGTTAAATAAAGACATAAAATAAATAGTCAAATATAATCTAAGGTAGACATAACCGGCTACTGTCCATCCATAGTCCAAGTGTCCAAGCATGAAAACCTGATCATATATTCAATAATGGGCTAACTTTGGATGAGCAATACACATTTTTATTCATACATAATTTTTCATTCATACACATTTTTTTTCACATTACTCCTGTCATAATTACATAATACATCCCCCCACTTTAGATGAGCAATATCTAAAGTCATAATACTGCGGGGTCTTCAATGATCATAATGATATGTATTCAATGAAAGTGCAAACATCTTCTAACCCATTTTCCTGAACCATAGACTTAAATAGCCAGAAATTTCAACAAAAAAATATAGACTATAGGGTTACGAAGACAGAATGGTGTAATGAAACATATATAATACGGGTTTAAAACACGGATTGGTTTCAACAGGGTGATGTAGGGGTATCTTGCATCAATAATGAGTGCAACAAAGGATTTTATCACGGGAGGTCGACAAGTCAGTGTAACAAGTCGATAAACACACACATATAGGCTATTTGGGTGAATTTCTAAATGTTGCCTTCTCGAACCATCTATTCCTGCTAATGAATTAGGTCTTAAAATGATGTGCAGGCCAAGTTCTAAAGGCTACAATACTACCGGCACACTTATATATTGGATGAAACGGATCATCAAACTTATCCTCACCGATAGAAATAAACGGTATATGTGCATTCGGCAAAGATTTAATCTAGTTCAGTAAGAAAAACATGTCAATTTTTTTAAATTGGCATAATTTTTCAAAGAACACTAGAAAATCAAAGGCAAATATAGGTCACAGTGGTAATTCTACTCCCATCCCCCACTAGGTTTGTACAATGTCCCTATTGTACAATAAAGGAAATGAAAAGTCAAAAAAAGAGTAGAATTAGAACAAGAAACTCCCTGAGTATTGTCTAAGCTTCATATGATATCGATATGGGATGAATTCCCATTAAGCGCCCCTTGAGCAACCTCGTTTCCTCTGAAATCACTAAACAAACCTACATGCAATAAATGCTTACAAAAAATGTACAAGAAAACTAACTCACTTTCATAGGAATCACGGTTGCATTTAGAGAATGCAACAAGCCTTTTAAACCACTTGGTGGCCCAAGTGGACAAGTGAAGTGTCATGACGGTTTCCAGAGAACACGCCTACAAAATTCATTTAAAAATATACACGGTTTTGTAAATATTTCAAACTAATTTATGGTTCTTGCAGAAAGAGGTTACGACGTAACCTAAATAGTTACGTCATAACCATGTGGTTTAATTAAAAATTTAATGACCGGCTACGGTGTAATCAAGGATCAGATTACGTTGTAGCTTAAATGATTACGGTGTAACTGTGAGGGTTACGCCGTGAATGCTACCTATAGCAAAATTTTAACCACATGATTATTAGTCGAGATGACCTTAAAATCATCTTCCTTGCTGAAAGAACCTGCAAAATAAAGTAAGAAATATACAAACCCACTAAAATGCAGAAAAATAAGTGTATTAGATAAAAATACAGGTTTTATCCCAACAAGCACTTTTGTTTATTAACGAGTCTTTAAGTTATACTCATGCTCGATCGACATTGCTCCTTTGGTAATCTTATCAGTGATTAATTCATTTTGGATCATCCTGGCAAATTGTTACCAATTTGCTCTTCCTAAAGGTAAAGCGTCTTCAAATTGTTTGGCAATGCAGATAAAACTTCTTCCTCTTGTGAAAAGTACCTTTTTACTTTGAAGGTTTCTATATTTACCATAGGCGGGGCATATCTGGTTTTCTCAATTCTACATTTCCAAAGTTATTTTTCCTCATGTCCTTTATTGTTCCATACGTATGTTGTACATCCATGGTATTGTTCACATTTTCCCATACATCATCTAGAACATATCCTTTCTTCCCTATCTTTAATTCATATTCATTCGATAATTGTTCTACCTTGTTGATGAATATTCGCTTATATTCATCGAATCTTCTTGAGTAAGGGTTAGCAAACATATTAGAGTAGTCAGCCTAGACATAAAAGCTATCTAGTACCCATTCGTTGAATACTTTTTCCCTATCAGAATCTGTTATGCTAGTATACCCAATCTTAACTGTCAACCGCTCTTCAAATGAATAATCACAGGCACGCAGCTTAATTGGTTTTGACTGCAGTGATTCTCTTAAATCGGTTTTGGGATATCTTTATGGGTATGGGTCTATGTTACCCCTAGTAGTCATAGGCATGCTTTGATCAGAGGGGCTTTCTATGTTATAGTTAGTGTGGTTTTTGATGTACCAGTCATCATGTGGAGAATCCTGTAATAATGGCAGCGTAGGACAATGTATGTTATCTGGATCTAATTCTGCTGTTATTGACGGGATCCTGTCATTATCAAACTCATAGTTCTGAGCAACCCATTCATAGTATCTTTGTTCCCAAGTTGTATCATCAATTTTTTATTTCTGTAACGTACATGAAGAAAAACTGCAAATTTCATACAACTTCCTTTTACATTACGTCTCTCTTGATCTCGAAAACATACCCATTGTTTGGGCATTCCATGTTCACCTTTTCCATAAACAGCTTTGTATCCACTATAGAAGCTTATGTTCGGATTGCATATAGACCACATTCCTCAATCCTCGCCACTACCATTATCATAAAACACTCAAACAGGTTTACACACATGCCATCTTGATGTGTCCTTTTTATTGTCTGGTTGATGGTCGGCACACCTTTCACTTGTCTCCTGTATGTTTCTAGGTGAATCAATGGTTTCAATATCACTATTAGTGTGAATTCTAGTGTTTTGCTCAAATTGTAAACATGTAGGAGATTCATATGAAAATAGAACGCCTTTTGTTTCGAGGGGGTTAAAGGATTCTTTCTCAGTTGCCATGTAAACCTTTTCAAAGGTGGTGTTAGAGTGGTGGGAGTTTCCTTTTACATCAAACTTGACCCTATCCTCACCAATCCTAAATGAAATTTCCCCGTTGAAAACATCAATTTGAGCACGAATGGTTGCGAGGAAAGGTTTGCCCAGGATCATCATGTCACCAAGGATTCCTGGCATGTCAATAACAACAAAATCGCACGGGGAAACAAATTTATCAATCTTAACAAGGACATTCTCTACGGTTCCTAATGGTTCTTGTTGTGTCATATTGGCCATTCTAACTAATATATCAGTTTTCTTAAGATTAGTTAGTTTCAAGTATTCAAAAACTGAATTAGGCATAATATTCATACATGTTCCTAAGTCTGTCATAGCATATAAATTAAAACTACCAATTATGCAGGGAAGGGAAAAACTTCATGGGCTCAACTCCTTAGGTTGCAATTGGCATGGTAGAGTTCTCGAAGGATGACTATCTTCTTCTATAGTGTCATTACTGACCATAGAGGATGCTTCAAGAACTGTATCAATTTTGGATGTTTTCACTTGCCTATTCTTTTAAACTGTCTTAAATTCTTCTATTAATGACTTCATGATATTAATCAGTGCGTCTTCCTCATTTTCCCCCCCTTTTTATGTGTTCTTCCATATCAGTGATAAACCACTCATCAACTTCATCATCACTACTCATTCCTTCGTCATAGGGTTCAAGGTTAGGTTCATCAGTGTTATCAATTGTACCTTGCTCGCTCATCACTAATTCCCCATCAGACATGTAGTTAATTTCTTCATCTAGCTCCGCCTTGTAGGATTCATTCTTATGTTGGGTGTATGGTTGGATAGGTTTGAAACAAGGGAGCAAAGGTGGTAAATCGTAATAAGCATCGATTTTAGCATCGTCGATATAATATGGGTAGTCCAAAGTTTTATTCTTCTCAAGGTGAAAAGAGCCAACATCTCAATTATCATATTCTGTTAGAAAATATGACTGAGAATTTGTCCATGATTGCCTTTTCATCTCTGCTTTGTATTTCATGTACTCGACAATTGTCATGTCCTTGATGTCCTTTTCCATTGTCCTTCCACGTTCTTCATTAACCATGCCCGGTGCATGGTTTTTGATTCGCACCCAAACACACGTGTAGGTATATATAAGGACGATATCAATAATAGTATAAGATAAGTATTCTGTAAGGATTTAAGAAGATTACTTTTATCCAAAGTAAAATTCAAAACCTTCCCGAGTCGTATCCCGACGAGGTGTGAATTGAGAATCGGTGTAAATTTGTGATCGCGTGATTTGAATAATTTTAAGGATTTTGATTTTTGATTCTAATTCTACTCATGAAATGTAAAAGCAATTAAAAACAAGTAAACAAATAAGGCAACTAAGTATTAAATCTAAAAATGTTAACGGGAATTCTAAAAACGCGACTAACAAGCAAGTAAATCAAATTTAATCCCTACAAATTCAAATCTAATTTCTAAAAATCCTAAATGATTAAAAATAATTTTAGAATAAAGAATTATATTTTTTTATTATTAATTAAAAACACTTTTAATCTAAATAAAATATTAAAAATAGAAAACTAAGTATTAAAAATCTAGAAAAATTAGGAAAAGTACTTTAGACAATTTAGAATCTAGGAAAATTGAAAACTGAAAAAGTGGCTAAACGAATAAGCAGTAATAAGCAAATAAACCTAATAAGCTTAAACTGAAAAACAACCATAAGTAACTAAGGGTGAGAAAGATTGAAAGATAAGTCCCAAGGGCGCTAATGGTAAAGGGTGTGTGTGTTAAATCGTTGGGTGTGTGAAGGGGAAGGTCACAGGTTCGAAACCTATGGCCACTTTTTTTTACAAAACATTTTTTTTCTTTTCTTTTTGAAAACTTTAAAAGAACTAACTAAAATAAGCTATTTTTGTTAAAGGCACTTTTCTTAGAACTTAAAAATAAGACAGAATCAGCTAGCTTAAAATGACATATTTGAATACAAAGACTAATGACTTTTTATCTAAAACAATTTGGCTTATTGGGCCCATTAAGAAAAAGAGAAGCAAGTAAGCTGAAAACTAATCCTATCCTAGACCTAATAAGCTATAAAGACTAGAAATAAGCAAATCACAATAGCTGAAAAGCATCTATAAGCTAAAAGACAGTATGACTTAAAAAAACTAAATAGGACAAAAAGACTTTTTGCCTACTTTTTAAGCTAGATTTAAGACCACATAAGCACTTGAGATAAGCTAAACATTAAAAGCAGGTAATGTCCTATAAGCTAATAACTAAAGAAAACAAGAATTAAGCAAAATGGAACTGAAATAAGCTAGAAAAGCAAAGATGAAAAAGGTCAGTATATGCCGATCAAAATCAGTATACTGAACCTTGTTTTTGGAAAATGCTAATTTTTAGCCCTAAATTTAAGCTAGAAAAAGCTAATATAAAGACACAAAAACTAAAAACAGATGAAGCTCATTATCCAATGAGCTTATGCTAACAAAATCAAGACCTTAAAACAAAGTGATTCTAATCTAAATTTGTTGATAAAACTACCAAGGGATATAAAATGACTTCTAAACCTTGAAAATCTACTTGACAGATTATGACTTAGACCTACAAGACAATTGCACACTTATATAAACTACTTCCTACTGCATTCATGATCAAAAACAAGCAAATTTACACCAACAAGTCACTAAAGAGAATCTAATCTAATAAGCTATTTTATCAACTATAATCCTACATATTCAAACCAATGATATATCAGACTTTAAACTTTAGATTTAGATTTTAAAAACTTATAACAACTGACTATTAGGCTCAATTTAAGATGATTAAAGTTGATTCAAAAGCCAAAATGGCTTAGGCAGCACTAACAAAAGTTAGTGCTGCTTGAGCCAATAAGCTCAAACAGATATAGAATAAGACAAATAAAGATCAAATAAGCAATAAACAACAGATATTAAGCACAAATAAGCAAAACAATAAGCAAACAGAATTAAGCTAAATAAGAGTGATATTGAAGTGTACCTTGATCCCAGCCAAACAGGGATCAAATAAGCTTTTACAAGCTTAGATCTACAAGCTCCAGCTTATCAAAGATAAGCTGGTGGTGTCCATAAGCCCATCCAGGTTCGGCTTATCATCCAAAACTAGCTGAGGTATATTTAGGGGTGGAATATATTTAAGTTCTGATTCAGTTAAGCTTTAAGGGCTTAACTGAATACAATCTATCTTATGAGTAATAGAGAGAGCTTATTGAGCTTATATGATTAAAACTGAGCTTATTCAAACCATAAGTGCATTAAGTAAAGAGAAGCATAAATTAAAATATGAATTAAAGGAACTCTGAATTTTTATTGATTAATCAAATAAGTACAAGCTTTTAAAAAGGAAAATACATCAAGTTAAGACAATAAGCTAAATTACTCTAAACTTAAGCTAAAATCCTACACTACTCCTACCACTAATGCCTAAATCTGTGTGTGAACTCTGCTATTTATAGCTAAAAAGAGGAGCTTCTATGCCTTTAAGGAGCGTCTTCAATGCTTGATCATAACCCTTGATTCCAAACCGCCTTAAAACATTTGATCTTGGCCCTTGAATTGATTCCACATATCATAGCCAATGAGAAAACAAGGGATTGCCAGCGTGGACTCCTAAGTGTCAGAGGGTGTCAGGAGCTTCTAGAAACTCTCGTGTGTGTGGGTGAGTGGTTATTACCCTGGTTCGTGTGTGTGAAAATGAAGGAGGGAAAAAAGTAGGAGAGATAAACAGTAATTTTGACTCCTCCTTATTATCATTTGACCGGTTTGACTGTTTTGACTGGATTCATTTGCTTTTGGGATTGGGCCTGGACACTTTAGGCTTTGTTTTGGATTGGGATAATGGTTTAAGGATTTGGACTTGTTAATTTTAAAAGGGTTTAGGCTAATAAGGTTTATAGTATAAAAGTTATTGGGCTGACCCGGCCCAATAAAATAGGTATGGGTTAGCCCATTAAACTCAAATACGCCCTCGACTTTATTTTTTTGCGCTCATTCCGATCTCGTGCTCGTTTTTTATCTGTTTTTGTCTTATTTTGTCCTTTTCTTGATATCCGGTACATGCACATACACAAACACAAAAACAAGCATATACATTGCATTTTTCTGTATTTATTGGTCATTATTGGTCTTTTTAGCTTGTTTTATTAGGTAAAAGGTATGTGTATTCAAGCACATACCAGTTTTCATCAATCATCCTGAAGTATTGCTCCAAGGTGAGAGTACTGATGTTAATTCCACCCATCATGCCTCCTAAAAGAAATATTTAGAAAAGAAATCAAATTATAAATAATATTTTTTTTAGCTCCCCGGCAGCAGCGCCAAAAACTTGATGCGTATTTTCTTTTAAAGAAATAATTTAGCAAGTTTTAAATTTTTAAAAACTCGTTCACCGATGTCTACATGCACTAACTGGCAGAGAACCCGGTCGTGTATATTGTAGGATTGGTAAATCCGAGGTCTTCCCAAAACCTAAGTTTAGATTAGTTATAATTTGAACTGTCACGTGTTTGAAATTGGTTTTGAATAGTTTTGAGAATTAAACAGAAAGTAAATGCGAAAAAGTAAATTGAAAAGAAGACTATAGGGAGAAAAGCGTACTAACCTAGTTAATTCATTACTACTGTATATGACATGTTTACTAGTGCAACGTCTAAGTATCGTTTTATTAGTGTTCTAAATTGACAGATCTGATTTAGGGGTTATCCTTTTTATTTCATCTGAAACAACTCAACTACGAGTCCAGAGACGGAAGCTTTATTTAGATAACCCCGGAGTCGAAATTTGGCTTTATTATTATTATTGCAACATTATTAAACCTCGGTCCTTTAAACAACTGCCACATCGGTATGCGAGCCGACCATGGTCCAGGAGTCTTATTTCGACCTCGGTGATCCTCGACCTTTTAGAAGGCTGCAACATTGGTTGTGAGCCGGCAAGATGCAGTAAACTTTTATCAGCCCACAGTTTTTATTATTATTACCTCCACCCTTTAAACGACTACCACATCGGTTGTGAGCCGGCAAGAGGTAGTGGTCTTATTTCGGCTTCGGTTTATTACATAACTTATTATTATTAGCCAAATTTCAAGTCCTGTGGTCTTTTAACTACCTAGACAATGGTAGCGAGCCGTCAGGAATCGGTAGCCTATTTCCCCACAACACTGACAAAACCTCGATGTGTACCTTACTTTCACCAGAAGGAATCTCTACGAAGTGATTTAAACTAAGAATCACAAAAACCTAAAGTAACTTTATTTATTCAACAATTATATAACATTTATTAAGCTGATGGGAGCAAAAAGCCACAATTAACCTCTATGAGCCTTAAAGAGATCCAACTACTCTATGTTTAGCATCTAACTTATATAAAACTCTATCATTTCTCGAAAATATTCACAAACGGGAAAATTAACTTCACGAGGGAAGGGTCTTCAAACACTAATCTTCAAACGAAACACGATAATCGTAACACACTTCCCCGGCAGCGGCGCCAAAAATTGATTCGCCCTTTTTATACACGTAAGATATATATAATATATAAATACGTAATAATAAGGAGGAGTCAATAATAGTATAGTAAGTATTTTCCGTCGGGTTCTAGAAACAAACTTTTAACCAAAGTTGTCTCAAAAACCTCCCGGGTCGTTTTCCCTCGACGAAGTGTGAATTGAAAATCGGTTAAGTTCGTGATCGCGCGTTTCGAATGGTTAAAAATGATTTTGATTTTGTTTACTAAATCCTACTCGACATAATGATAAAGTAAATAAAAGCATATAAACTAGCAAAGCAATAAAAACAATTAAACAAGTAAAGCATTAAACGATTACTAAAAACTAAAAATTATATAAAATGAAAAATGCTTGCTAAGTGACGTGAAATGTTCATTAAGTACGGGCTTAGGTTTAACAAATAAAAATCCTTAGAAAACAAGTTTAAAGAAATTAAATGACAAGTAAAATAAAAAGCTCTTTAAAATAAATGACAAGTATTTAAATTGCATAAAAAGTAAATGACGGTATGAAAATTGAAAAATACTAATGACTAATAATTTTTTAAATCTTTTTAAACCCGCACCTAAATTCAAAATCACTAATCACTTAACAAGCACTAATAAATCTACTCACTACTCATAATGAAATTCAATTTATCAAACATAAAATAAATCTACACTAAGCATGGCATAAATCAATTAGGCAAACATAATATGAAACAATAAAATAAAACTATGCTAAGTATTGAAAAGGGATTAGAAAATGGAACCAAAATGGAGACCCGCAATTAAATGAATACCACCCGGTTTATTTAGCTAAAGAAAATAATTAAATTCTATCTAGCTAAATAAACCCTTAAGCTCCACGCCTCATGAGTTGACCGGTACCATAAGCACAAAACAAAAACAATAAACTGTTAACTTAAAAACAGTTAATACATTTTTCACTTTTGCAATTAAAACGTATGGCCCAATAATTATTTCTCAAACCAAACGTAGCCCAAGTCTAATCAAACAAAAGCTCAGAAGCACTTTAATCCAAAATACTCAATCGCAGGCCCAAAATTCGAAGGTCCAAATGAGACTTAATGGCCTAGTTGTAGAACGTAAGTCATGTTAAATTTCAACTAACCAAATGCATTCTGTTGGCAAAAATCAAGAGAGAAATTGGCTTAATTATCTAAGCTTAAGCATGAATCAATTTACACGAATAAGCTAGCATATGAAAAATAAGCCATGTTAATACTACAAATAAAAACATCGAGCAAATAAAAGCTTAAACTAACAAAATAAGTATTAATCACTTTCAAAATTATTGAGAAGATTATCCTAAGAGTTCTACATAAGCAAACGAGACTAAGAAAATAACAAGATAAGCATACCAAATTAGCTCTAAAACGAGAAACCTTAACAATAAGCTCAAATGAACACGAAACCATGAGAGTAACATTTAAACGAAATTAAAATTACAACCGAGCAATTAGCCAACATATTTTCAAAAACAAGCATTTTTCCATATCAATAAGCAAACGAAATTAGAGATCTACACATATACTTCTCGAATAAGCACATAAGCTCTTGAAGACTTGATCTAGCAATATAAGCTCATGCGAAAACGAAAAAGCTATGTAGAAGCTTTTCAAATCAGAAAAGATGAGCTTATGAAAACAACAAAACAATTTAAGCACGACGATAAGCCAAATCTGAGCTTATTTGGGCTTATTATTATGAAAAGCCTTTAAAACTAAATTGATTGAATCGTAAAAGCTTAGAAGAGCTTATAGGAGTTTATCATTTAGCTTTTGAGAACTTTTTGAAAATGATAAGCCACAAAAATAAGCACGAATATTCAGCTTATGAGATAAGCTACACGAAAAGAAGTAAAAACGAGAGATTAAGCACCAAATTATCAAAACAAGATCTTAAATCAACTTTAAAACATCTTTAATACATCTTTACATTAAACTTGTGAAATAAGAAACGTACAATAAGCAGAAAAAATAAAAATAAGCTATTACAAAAAAGAAATAAGCTAAAAATACTAAAACTAAACTAAGAAAAATAAAAAGACTAACTCCCTCCTCCTCAAAATGAAGGGGGGCGGGTTACATTTATAGAGGACCAAGGGGTGAAATTGTAAATTTGAACCAATGATTATGTGATGATGAGCCAATCATTGGCTCTCACACGGATTGCCACATTGTACTCATTTGATCCAGCCGCTAAGACCATGCCACATGTCCTCTTTTGTTTGCTTCATATATACGCAGCGTTTTGAACTGTTGGATCATTTTCTTCAAATATGGGAATTACGTTTGAGAAGTATAACAACTCAACGCCATGTGTCACGATTTAACTGGCTCTCCCAATACATAGTGCTATGTCACGTGAATTTTTGGGATTTATTTTCTTGGCACATGATGGTGACGCAATGATGATGTCATCCGAGCCCTTTTTCAATATATTCAGATTTATCACTTTGGGCTTTTGTTGGGCTAGCAATATATTGGGCTGGCCCGGCCCATAAAATGGGTTACGGGCTGGCCCAATAAAATCCGAGGGCACCGTTGAACTCGTATCTTCGTGCTCTTTCCGATCCCGTGCTCGGTTTTGTCCATTTTTGATTTTTCTTTTGTCCATTTCTTTAACATCCGTACCTGCACATACAAAAACACAAAAACAAGCTTATATTTTCAATTTTATTATGTTTTTGGTCTTTTGGAGTCGTTCTTCAAGGTAAAAAGTATGTATAAAATAGCAAATACCAAATTCCCCCATACTAAAGTATTGCCGTGTCCTCACGCAATGTAATAAATACGCGCTTAAAACTAAAAATTCCAATCCCCTCAAACTAATCACTTTGAAAAGTAGCAAAGTGCTCATCTAAAGGAATTAAGAAATCAAAAGTTAAGAAACGCCCCGTTTTTCCATTTTCAATATTTTTTATTTTTTACTTTTTTATAACTTTCCATCACTTCATAACATTATATTTTTCATTTTTTTTAATATTTAGGATCATAGAACAAGCAAAATAAATTCATCGTTCCCAACTTTCACTTTTTCATACTAAGCTTAAAAACAAGATCATTGTCAATTACAAGTCATGACACTAACACTACTCATATTGTCCTCAATGTGAGACTGTCACCCCCATACTAATTTCAAGGCATAATCCAAATATTAATGGGTCTCTACGCAAATCTAAAGCCGTTTATTAATTATGCTAATAGATAAACGATAAACCAATAAGATCTAGGATATCGGATTCCCATATATAATCATGCAAAGGATTAAAGATCAAATGAAAGAGGGACAAACCCATGAGCACGAGAATCTTCATAATCCGGCCAATCCTGGACATAAAACACAAAACACGAAACATGAGAAAGGAAAAGGCGAGCCTCCTCTCATCACACTTATTTATAACAATTATACTAATATAATACTACTAAGGATAAGCATGGGTTGCCACCCGCAAAGCGCTTATTTTTGTTAACCGAGTCTTGAGCCTGACTCGATCTCCCATACTTGAGCTGGTCAAGAAAGATAGAAATGGAGAAACAGGACATCCAAGAAAGGAATGTCCCCTCCAGAAATCATCATTGGGCTCTTAGAAAAATCAAAAGTGATTTTGCCCCGATGAGATAAGAGATCAAAAGAAAGAATACCAGGATTAAAAACTTTGTCTTCATTTTCGGATGAAAATTGAAGCAAAGTCTCAATCACTTAACAAAGAGGATTACGGATAAATGAGATAGAAAATGTATCCTGAGATAGAAATCTCTTGGATTGGACTTCAAAGAATATCCCCGGATCAAAAATCTTGTTTCTAGTTCCGGAAGGAAAAGAAACTTCAAGATCGGATCCGAGAGAATCGTCAGAAGGAATGAAGTTCGAATCCAGCATAAGGGTGGGATGGGTAGGTAACACATTAGGCACATGAACACGAGGTTCTCCCAAAATATCTTCAATTAACAACGCTAGTCAACTCTCCCTGATCGGGCTCAATCTCAAAGAGAAACGAATCATACTCGGGAAGAGAGTTATCAGCATGAGAAGTGGTACTGCCACTACTCGTCTCTTCCGTATGATTGCTAAAAGTCTCGAATTCGGGAAAAAGAATTATCCGAATAAAAGAGAAAAGTATCAGAATTTGATATGTGATCAATCACATATCCGTTTTATGCCAAAAATGACCCTAAAAAGATGAAAAGTGAACATATTATGCTTGTATATTGTAAATTTTGTCTTTTGTGATGTGTAGGTACGGATATTGCAAAAATCACAAGAAAAGAACCAAAAATCGGACAAAAACGAACACGAGACGGAACGAGTACATAAGAGCCGGATGTTTGTCAACAAAGGTCAACAAAAGTCAACAAAAAGTCAACATTGGTCAACTCACAAGATGACAAAACCCTTGAAATTACTAATGAGCCCTTAATGTTAAATCATTTTCACCATAAGTCCCTAAATCAATAACACCGTTAGTCCTTTTATATCAAAAGACTAACGATCGTTAAGTCTAAATTATATTAACCCTTTTCATTTAACCAAGCCCAACACCAAAACCCGTGGCCCAATCCCTTTTATATAAGCCCAAGTCAACACCTCTTAAACCGGGTCAAACAAAGTTAAAAAAAGGAAAAAAAAGGCGCGAAGGGTAAAGTTACCATTCACCGTTCTTCCCCAAATCACCCTACATCAAAATTAAGAGGGTAAAACCCACTCCTATCACTCGTCCTATTTGGCATCTAAGATTCGAGTACCAAGTGCCAACTCAGCAAGTTTAAACGTCATCAAAAAGCAATGATTGGGTAGCTCTGATAAAAAGGATTGCCACGCGTACATCAAACAAACACACCAAAAAGGGAAATTTACACTAAATTCAGTGTAAAAGAAGCACAAAGCCTCCAAACAAATGGGATTGCCACGCTGGCAATCCGTGTGCCTTTTCTCATCTAACGGCTAAGGATCAAAGGCAATGATTGGTTGGAATTGGATGGTTGAGATCAAAGGGAGCGTGTAGAGGCCTAGAACCTTCCTCTCAAGCCTATAAAAGGAAGAGCTCACTCACTCACAGAAAAAAAAAGTTCTTATCTAGCTTTAGTGTAGTTTTAGAATAGATTTTAGCTTATGCAATTTTTAGCTTATTGTATTGTTTTTAAATTCTGCTTTCCATTAATGTAATTTCTTTTTCAATCTTGTACTCAGTTTTATTATTAATAAAAGTTTAAGTTTTCTTATTGTGCAATTGTCTTTTCATAATTTTACTTTTATACAAAATGGTTTGAATAAGCTGTCCAATACTGTTTCATAAGCTCAAATTGTTCTTAAGCTACTAAAAGCTCTTAAAAGTTTGAATACTCCATGGAATTGGATGGTTGCTCTGAGTATTCAAACTGGTAATAGTTCTTGATGGTCAAGAGTTAGGATTAGACTAGGATATTGGATTAAGCTTAAGCTATAATCTTAAGCTGCTTTTATAAGCTCTAAATTGAGCATTCCCCTCTATTTAGCTAAGGTGGAGGTACTCTTTTCATTTCCTTTTTCTATTTACTTTACTGTTACTTTAAACCCTAGTTATACTTTGCATTTTTAGCTTATTCTATTTATTGTTAGCTTATAGTTGTTTAATCTAGCTTAGTATTGCTTATCATGTTTATTTAATGCTTATTGTATTAATTTTGTAGTTTAAAATTCATTTTATAAGCTTCTGATATAAAACATTGAAAAAACCATAAAAAATTAGCATAGTTAGTTGGCTTATTGTTTCTGCTTATTTGCTTATTGAATACTGTTTATTTTGTCTGTTTTAAGCTTTGTATAATCTGGTAATTGCAATTTGTGCTTTATTTCTCAATTTCATAAGCTTAATATGGGTTTTAAGGATTTAAAGGGGTGTTTGGCTTATGGTAGTACTAACTAGAGTTAGCACTGTCCATAGTCTTTTGGTCCTTTGAATTAATTTCAAACTTTATATTTAGGATTATGAAGTTAAGATTTAAAGTTGTTGTTAGGTTTATTCAAGTTTTGATCTAGTTTGTGATAGTTGTTATAATCTGTTAGCATTAGTTTAGTCTCATATACATTTTAAGCTTAAGCTTATTCTGGCTGCATTAGTTACTCAATTTGCACTTGTTTCTAGTGTTTAAGTTAGTATAGATTCAAGTTTTTAAGTCTGTGCAATTAGTTTAAAGTTTTGGTCATCTAGTGTCAATTGCATCAGTAGGGTAAAATAGCCAAGCAGCCTTTTTCAAGCTTAAATTTCAGATAGTTAGAGTAGGATTTAGTTCTTAAAATTTGGTTTACAAGTAGTTTTTAGGCCAATCTTAATCTGTTTGAACTTATTTTGTAGTTTTCAGCTTATTTAGTTATCTGTTTTTAGCCTATAAATTTGCATTTTGTCTTTTCGTAAAAATTTTAAAAACCAAAAATATACTGTATTCTGTCTGCATCCGCATTTTCAACTAGCTTTTTCTTTGCTCATTTGATTTTCAAAATAGTTTTCAAAAGCTGTTTAAAGTAGTTTGGAGGTCAAGCTTTAAGGTAGTATAGGTCATTAGGTCATAAGGATCCTTTAGCTTGCTTAAAAATAAGCTCAAAGATGCTAGTTTGTCTGTTTGGTAAACAGTTTTTATGCCAAAGTGCTTAAATGCTTTTTCAGCTTTTTGCTTGTTATTTTTGCTTAAATCTTGTTCTCAATTGCTTAATAGATTAGTTGTAGGGTAATTGTAGCCAAATTTACTCAGTCTTAAGCTTAATCTAGCTTATTGGTCTTTTAAGTCAGGAAAAAAGTATAAAAAGTGTTAAGTCATTTCTGTCTGTTTAAAAAGTTGTTTTCTAGCTTATTTTTGAATTTAAAAAAAAGTTGTTTTTCAAAAGTTGCTTATTTTTAGTAGATTTATAACTTTGTTTCAAAAAGTTTTGCAAAATAAAAAAAGGGGAAGTAGGGAAATCAGGGGTGAGCAAGGCTCGAACCCCTGACCTCTACCCACCTCAACCCTTTTAAACGCCTCAACACACACACACACCAAACCAACGTGCCCTTGGGTCTTTTCCATTCTATTTTGCACTCAAAATTCTTTTAACACCTTTTTGATCCCTTTTAATAAAAAGCACTTCGAGTGCTATTCTGGCTTATTTAGGCTTATTCGTTTGAGCTTATTTCAATTTTCTATTTTTCCTGAAAACCTTTAACCATTAGCTATTTTCAGTATTTTTCTTAAATTTTTAATTCAAAATTTTATATTTTTCGTGCATTTAAATAGATTAAAAACTTTAAAAAATCATAGAAAATAGAAAAATAATCAAAAAAAAATAATTTTCTTTTTCTAAAATTTTTCTTTTATCATAATTTAGGTTTAGAAATTAAATTTGCATTCGTAGGTCTTAAAATTAATATACTTGCTTTTTAGACGCGTTTCTTTTAATTCCCGTTATCATTTTCGTATTTTATTACATGCTTAGTTGTTTCCTTTATACGTTTTATGTGCCTTTAGCTGTAAAAATAAATAAACAAATCAAAATCTTCGAAACCATTCAAATCGTTGTCCAAATTAAAACGGAGTCTCAATTCATAATTCTTGGGGGTATAAACGACCCGGTGAACACTTACCGGTTAACGTATGATAATTTTGTGTAGATTTTTACTTTTAATCTTTGTCCTCAAGGATTTCTAGTGAATTTCTTATACTTTAGTATTATACATATATAAAATTATAAACACTAAATTTTTGGCGCCGTTGCCGGAATTGTGTTGAAGATTCTCTCGTTTGAATTTGTCGATCGTGATTTGGAGAACCTTTCGTCTTCGAAAGTTACGTTTTAAAAAAAATCAAAAAAATAAATAAAATAAATAAAAAGTAAAAAATATTTTTCTTTTTCTTTTTATTATATGTAGAAGATTGGTAAATATAAAATATACAAAAATATTTGCTCTTCCGGATTTTTCGATTTTTATTGTGTTCTCTTAAATAGTAAAATACACAAGCAATTTAATT
>BQNB010101560.1:0-12556 GCA_026074375.1 Tanacetum coccineum | reverse complement strand
AAGCAGATCAGACGTAACCTGGAAGTATATGTCGACGACTTGGTCATAAAAAGCCATACGGAAGAAGAAATTATCCGAGACATAGCAGAAACATTCAAAACTCTCCGGCAAATAAATATGAAGCTAAATCCAAAAAAATGCACCTTCGGAATGCAGGAGGGGATGTTTTTGGGCTACAAAGTAAATGCTGAAGGACTAAAAGTATGCCCAGATAAAGCAGACGCGGTCCTTAGCCTACCGTCTTTAGGATGCCTTAAGGACGTACAAAAGCTGAACGGGAAACTCGCAAGTTTAAACAAATTTATGTCAAAATCAGCTGAAAAATCACTGCCGTTCTTCAAAATCCTGAAGAAGTGTACAAAGAAGAGCGACTTCCAATGGACTCAGGAAGCCGAAGTAGCCTTCAAACAGATGAAGAAACTCATAGCGGAACTCCCAATGCTAATTGCACCAAAGGAAAAAGAGGAGCTAATCATGTACCTAGCCGCGGCCAAGGAAGCTATCAGTACAGTTTTAATGACCGAAAGGGGAGGCAAGCAATTGCCAGTGTACTTGGTGAGCCGTGCCCTGCGAGGGCCGGAGATTTAGCCTTGCTCAGCGCAAGTAAACGGTTGAAAAGGTACTTCCAGGCACATACAATTGTTGTAATTACGGATCAGCCGATAAAGCAATTATTGTTAAAATCAGAAATCAGCGGGAGGATGCTAAAGTGGAAATTTGAGTTAGAAGGATATGACATCCAATACAGGCCAAGGACATCAATCAAAGGACAAATATTGGCAGATTTTATCGTAGAGCGGCCGGATGAAGAATCCCCGGACGAACTCATGGCAGAGCCAGAAGAATTACCGGAACCATGGACATTGTTTACAGATGGGTCATCATGTATAGATGGTTCCGGGGCCGGGCTGATATTGACAAATCCGGAAGGAGTTGAATTCACGTACGCCATGAGGTTTAGGTTTGAGGCTACCAATAATGAAGCTGAGTATGAAGCATTAATAGCCGGTCTCCGGATCGTAGAACAAATGGACATAAAAAACCTTCAAGCAAATGTAGACTCTCGCCTTGTAGCAAACCAGGTCAATGGCTCTTACGTAGCAAAGGAGTCAGGTATGGTTCAGTACTTGGAAAAAGTAAAAACGCTCGCAAGTAACTTCAAGGAATTCTCCATCAAACAAGTACCGCGGAGCGAGAACAAGAAGGCGAATGCCCTAAGCAAGATTGCATCTACAAGTTTCACACACCTCAGTAAGCAAGTACTTATGGAGGAATTAAAGGAAAATCTTTACATGAGAAGGAGGTCCTCGCTATAGTGGAGGAGGAAGGGCAAACATGGATGACACCCATATGCAAATACCTTACAAAGGAAATCCTTCCGGAGGACAAAAAGAAAGCAAGGGTGGTACGTCGCAAGGCATCCCGGTACACCATGATGAATGGAACTTTATATAAGAAATCTTTCTTGGGACCGTGGCTCCGGTGCGTCGGACCACTTCAAGCAAACTACGTCCTTAGAGAAATACACGAAGGATCCTGTAGCATGCACTTCGGTCCTAGATTCGTGGTCGCCAAGGCCACCCGGACGGGATATTACTGGCCAACAATGCATACGGATGCGCGGGAACTAATAAGGGAATGCAATGACTGCCAAGTCCATCGTCCCATTCCGAGAAATCCGCAACAAAACTTAACCCCCATTACGTCTCCGTGGCCATTCTATAAATGGGGGATCGACATAGCCGGACCCTTCCCGGAGGGACCAGGCAGAGTCAAGTTCTTGATCGTAGCTATTGACTACTTCACCAAATGGATTGAAGCCCTGTTGCGACTATCACGGGCAATCAAGTGAAGAAGTTCGTATGGGACAACATCGTTTATAGATTTGGCCTACCAGGGGAAATAGTATCGGGTAATGGAAAGCAGTTCCGTGATAACCCATTCAAAGACTGGTGCGAAAAACTATGTATCCGCCAGTGTTTTGCCTTCGTGAAACACCCACAAGCAAATGGCTTGGTCGAAAGAGCAAACAGGAGTCTGGGAGAAGGAATCAAAGCTCGATTGGATGAAAGAAGCAATGATTGGATAGGAGAACTCTCACACGTCCTATGGGCACACCGCACCATTATAAAATCAAGCAATGGAGAGACACCGTTTTCACTAACATACGGCACGGAAGCAGTCATACCAGCAGAGATAGGCATGCCAACACTCTGGACTGCGGAAGTAGACTTGACAAAGAATGATGAAGCCTTGGAAATAAACTTGGACCTCATAGAAGAAAAAAGAGAACAAGCAGCAATTCAAAAGGCAAAAAGTAAAGCTAAAATGGAAAAGTACTACAACTCTAAAGTCCAAAGCACAAGCTTCAGGCCGGGGGACATGGTCTACCATAGCAATGATGCAAGCCACGCCAAGGACGGAGGAAAACTTGGCCCTAAATGGGAAGGACCATATGAAGTTACGGAGTCATTAGGAAAGGGAGCCTACAAGCTTAAGGATCACAAAGGAAATGAACTTTCGTGAACATGGAACATTTGTAATCTCAAGAAATGTTATATACATGAAGTGTAAGCACCCGCCCGGCACGTATGATGCTCCGGAGGGCAATATTTTGATTTTCTTTATCTTGTAATGTTTTTTGAATATTAATGAAAAGTAAGGATTAGCTACCCTAACAAGTTTTAAGTCCAAAAATTATTTTTGCTTTGCAAAGATATGTCAATTATTAAGACGCGCACGCAAGGAGCCACGCTCCGCAATTACATTATTCCGTATAATAAAGATTGAGCAACCTCAAAATTACCTTAGGTGTGTAAGAGGTATTGCAAACCCGGCACCGGGAGAATAACCCACAAATATTCACAAGACTATCTATTACGAACGTACAACAGTAATAATAAAAAGGTAGCAACATTATATAACCTGTGAAAAACATCCTCGTTATAAGACGGACGCACCAGCATCCACATAAAAACATGTCTAACATGATAAGCTAGGAACCGCAACAAAAAGGCCAAACACACGGCCGCGGTAAAAAAGCAAATATTCATATTACATACAGGCCGCAAACAGAAATAGCCACACACGGCCACGGCATAACAAAAGAGAAAAAATCTAAGTGTTCAGAATACAACTAGCCACCACAGCAGACCACATACGGTCATGGCATGAAGATAAAACTAAAAATGACAACACTCAAGCTTGGGGACGGCAACAACACTCCCCAAGGCCTCGTCCGTATCTTCTTCAGTATAGTCCTCAACAGAAAGAGGGGCCGCGGAAGTACTGGCTTCACCCACCCAAGTCTGGGAAGACAGAGGCGCGGAAACTATCTCCATCATTAGTTGGCGAAGAGCCGCGGCATGCTTCTTGGCTCCCTTAGCACGAGCATGGACATTCATCAAAGCGAAGGATAGGGAGGTCTCCCCGACGGCCGTTTTATCACCAGCATGATGAATGGGAACCGAAAGCTGCTCAATGCATGGTTGTAAATAAGCAGCTTCCGGAAGTCCAGCAAGAGGTCCGTCCAGCAAAAAACAATCCAAAACCTCATCCATCCCGGCATCCTTCTTGGACTTCAGCAAATCCACCAAGGGGAAGCTTGCGTCTTCAAGAGCCTTCACCGCGTCAACATAACTTGCTCTCGCAGCCTCTGGGTTGTAAGCATCAACCATGGAAAGACTTCTCCCGGCGACCCCATGCTCATGACCAGCCTCCAAGCCTTCCTGCATACCAAAGTCCACAGCCCGGCCCAAGGCGTGACCTAGAATTCCCTGATACTCGAAAGATTTCAAGCATTTAAGGATAGCAAGTTGTATTCCATGGGTCAGGAGCCACCTCCTTCCGGCCAAAAGAGTCAAGTAGGTGGGATAAAATTCCCCCTCCAGACGGCCGGAGACATCCATCACGTGTGCCTCAAGCTCGGCCACACGGTTGTACAGCTCCTGAGCCTGCTCTTCCTGCTGAACTTCCATTTTCTCCTTGAAATCCTCAAAACCAGCACGCAGAGAAGAAACCTGCAAAAGCAAGAACACTTATAATATATATATATATATACATGCGGAATAAAAGGTGCGGACATACCTCAAAGACAAGCCTATCACGCTCAGACGCCAATGAAGTAATCTTAGTCCCGGCCTCGGTACAGGCCACCTGGGCATCATTCAGAGCGGACTCAAGATGAGTGGCATGGGAGTTAAGCAAGGAGATGTCATGGTCCTTCTGAGTAATGGTGACCTTGAGAGTTGACAACTCCGCGGTTAAAGCAGACTTCTCCCCGGATAGTGAAGAAACTTGGTCACGGAGGCGGACAACCTCCGCGGCTTCAACCTCCTTCTCCGCCAGCTGAGACTTCAACCTGAGGATCTCCGAGTTTTTCTCCTCCAACAACTTACCACGTGCATCATACTTAGCATTGAGTTTTTCTTTAAGCTCCAACTCATGCTCCGTACGGGACCTCACCTCTGACCCAAGGCATATTTGCCGTGCTGCCCTTACATTAAACTCTGTATATAATTGGTCACAGTCCATGGAACGGAGATAAGCGAAGAAGGCAGGGGGAGCAACACGGTCCACCAAGGTACGACAGGAAAAGCCATCGTCCAACAATGAATCATTGGTAATGTTCCACCTAGGAACATACCAACACTTCGCCTCGGAAGGGTCAAAGGTAGCAAGCTCATAGAAAGAATCATCAGACCCTTCCGACTCCTCAAGCTGGGAAGGACCAGCCATATCCGGATTAACATCTGCGGTGAGCTTGGCCTTGGTGGAGGTTGTGGTGGCAGTGGCAATATCTACCGGAGCACTCAAAGTGCTAGAGCTGTAAGGATAAAAAAAAATCAACGATTAGGAAAAGGTGGAAATTCAGAAAGTACTTAAGGATGCATATACATACCTCCCTACAGTAGTACGGATCTGGAGGCTCGCTTGGGCAGATAAATCCACAAAACTTTCACTTTCTTAAGAAGGAGGGGCAACAGAGGGAGTAACAGACTGTTCTTGGGCCAACAAACGAGAGCCTGCCGGCATAATCCGCTCCAAACCAGCAAGGGTTTTACCTCTGGTACCGGAAGCAAGGGAAGGGTGGTCCGTCCTCAACTTCTTAGCAGGGATAACGTCGCTCTGCTTTATCAGCCTTTTCTTCTTAATCTTTTTGGGTTGCTCTGTAACAACCTCCTCCTCACTCTGCCTCACCATGGCCGCTAACTCTAGATAAGCATTCTCTTTAGTAACATCTTCTTGCCCTCCTTCAATCGGAGCAGGGATCTCCGTGGCCACGACATAACTACTACCCCAGCTGCAGGAATCACCAGAGGCATGAAGGAATGTCGGGTACTCTCTAGCAATGTCACCTGATCATCTCCCTTTTGAACCTTCACCGCCTGGACCTTCTGAGGGTCAGCAGTCTTGATAAAATCCAACAAGCCAATATCTGCAAAATAAACATAAAATAATAAGGTTTTATAATATAAAAGTACCACTACTAAAAGGAAATAACACCCACCCGTTCCGTCAGGACGCTCAAAAGCCGGATAAGAATTTTTGTCAAAATAATAGTACGGGCTTGTTGGAAACACAAAAAGTGTCGGTCACTTCCAAGTTGTAACAGGTCTTAGCTCGTAGATTGTGTCATGTTAAGTATAGAAGCTAATCCGGCCCAAGGCCCATGGGAAGCCCATCATAGCCCATGGGCCGGCCATCATGTAACTATATATGCCCTCTCCTAGCCTTGGAGAGGGGTTGATTGTTTTCATTTTTCCCATTTTCCACACAGTAATAACATTTCATCCATTCCATATACTTTCTCTCACTACACATCACAACCCACATCTCTCTCTCTTGTTCTTGGTAGATCATTAGATTACATGTTTCTTCAATTGGTATCAAGAGCCATGGAGTGGTGTGTTTAGTTTTTGTGTTTGTCTTGTGATTTGCGTTCAAAATCTTTATAAAGAACAAAATTTTTGATTCAAAATTTTTTGGCGTAAAAACCTTAAAGTTTTCATTTTTATTGTTCCTATAGGGTTAGTAACACTAGTTGTACAAGAATTTTTGCTAAAAACCATTCAAAAATGTGTCTTTTTGAGTTTTGAAAATTTGGGTTTCGTAGTAGTTATAACCGAACTAGTGTGTTGTATGTTGGAACCGAACGAGTAAGCCGAACGAGTAAGCCGAACGAGTTGTCTGTTTCAAGAACCGAACTAGCTAAGTTATAGTGGGAACCGAACTAGTTTGTTGTCTGTTGGAACCGAACTAGTTAACCGAACGAGTTAACCGAACAAGCAGAGCCGAACTAACTTAGTTGTTTGACAACCGAACAGTTAACCGAACCAGCATATCGAACTAGCTTAGGTTGTTTGATAACTGAATGATTTAACAAACACGGGCAAGCCGAACTAGCGTATTTGTTTGACAACCGAACTAGATAACACGATACAATTAAATTCGAACTACATATTTTTTGACAACCAACGTAAATAACCCTAAACAAGCATAGCCGAACCAGCTGAACCGATCTAGTTTGTCCCTTTGTCAACCGAACAAGACAACCGATCTAGGCAATTTCTTTGTCAACCGAACTAGTCAATTCCATTTAAGACACCTGATCGTGCCGGATTCACACCGTAAATATATATAATATATAATAAAATATAAAATATATAAAGAAGTGTAAAAACCAACAATCAATGATACCGAGAAGTAGTATAGAGCTTTCCCGGGTCGTAAATCCCCAACGAGGCTGGAATGGTAAATCGATACGATCGAAGATTTGAGTTTGAAGGAAGGAATGGGATTGGGAAATTGGAAAAGTCAAATTAAACAATAACGGACTAAAACGTTTAAGAAAATCCTAGAAATTACGAAATTAAACTAGAAAACGAGTCCCCGAATCTCAAACAAAAGGGGAAAACCTAAAATCTTTAAAAATAAGCCTACGAAGAAATTTTCGCTTCTAAACTACTCTATGGGTCAAATAACGAAGAATGAAAAAGACTAGACCGAAAACGGAGTTCGTTTGACCCAAAAACAGTCAAAACAAAATCCCGCACCGACCGTACTTTAAAAAAGTAAAAAGTTAAAATATGACCCTACCGAAAAATTTATATTTTTCCTACAAACTAGATGATAAAAGAAAATTTTCTAAAAAAGCAAAATATTTTTTTGATAATTTTTATATTTATTATGAATTAAATAAACTTTTAACTAAATTAAATTATAAAAAATACTAAATGATCATGAAAAATTCTGAAAAATTTACAAAAAATACTTTACTCTATGAAGTTCCTACGAAAAATAAGAAACAAAAATAAGCTCAACAAATAAGCCCGAAAATAAGCTTAACAGCTTATTAGCTGTTTTGGAACAAAATGTACATAAGTACAATTGCCCTTGAGTCTTTAACGAAAAAGACCCAAGGGCGCAGTGGTAAGTGTGTTAGTGAAAGGGGGTTTGTATCGAGAGGTCCCGGGTTCGAGTCTTGCTCACCCGGCCTCTTGTCTTTCCCCCTTTTTTTTATTTTTCGAAAAGTTCAGGGTAGGAAATGTAAGAAGTGAAACTAAAGGGTAGGCGGGTGAACTTTAACAAATTTACACTATAGTTAAAACAGGTGACCTTGAACTTTAGAGAAAGTACCAAACAGACCTCGCGACATAGCTTATTTTTAGCTTATTGAAAAAATGAGTTTTAGCAAAAACTTAAAACTAAAAAGTTATAAAAGGGCTTATTCTCCACAACATTAACAAAGACACTTTTGACTTTTAACAACTGAATAAGCTAGAAAATAAGCATCTCAAATTCTGTCACAGAAAGTTGTGGTTTTAAATAGCTTTTTGAGTTTTAGCTTATTCCTAGCTTATTATTGAATGAAATTTAAAACTAAAAGAAGCTATTTGATGCTCATGATGTGTACTAATGGTATTTAAACAAAAATTACCCTAGTATTAACAAATTTAACAAGAAAATTAAGATGAAAAAGTGCAAGTTTCAGCTTAAAACTGTTTTAAGCTTTTTTCAATAAGCTAAACAGCTTATCCCTAATATTTAAAAGCTGAAATTTTGCACATAAGCTATGCTAATGATGTAGAACTAACCTAGATAAAAGGATTTTCAAAATTACAACTAGAAATGAAAATTCAAACTAGAAAATAAGCTGAAATCTACATGCTGCTGTACCAATTTTGCAGGCTAAAATAAGCTAGGAAAAGAGCTTAACTTTGAAACTAAAGAGCTTATCTGGATTAAGCTAGTGGAGACCTACACAAATGCTTAATTCCTAAACCTAACTCCTACTTATTAATACTAAAAAGGACTTAGAAAAAGTGCCTAGCACCCACAGCTTAAGCTGTTGTTGCTGATGCACTTGGTTGCTGATGCATTTGGCTAGGCACTAACTTGCAAGCTAAACTTTGATGTTCTAATCCTCTAAACCAATTCACTAGGTACTGCTAAACTTATTTTTGCCATAACAAAAAAAAACTACTAAGCTTTAAACCTTCAAAAGTTGAAACCTCTAATCCACTAAAAGCTGCCCTGGTGCTGGCAAAAGATTTTACACTCTAGACTTTGAATTTCTACAAAGTGACTTCTAAAATCTATTTGAACCTTATAATAAAAAAACCCCTACCTCATCTAAAGATGTGTTTTTGCAAACTAATGTTGACTTTTTCAGTCAAATTCACCCTAATCCAAACTCACCTTTATCCTACTAGTAAAACTAAAGTATCTACAAATCAATTTTAAACTCAAAATCCAGTTGAAACTTTATCCACTCTTACTAAAAAAAAAAATGAATCTAATAAAGCTTATTTTGAACACAAAATCAACAGCTTATTATTAAGATATGACTACTTCTCTCTACTTATTGAAAACTAGAGACAGAATTTATCAACTAAGTTGTTCTTTAATGATGTTAACTAGTTCATGCTTGAAGAAACTGTAATCTTAACACTATCCAAACATTATAAAAAGAATTAAGCTCAAGACATAACAAAGGAATAAGCTAATTTGATAAGCTAAAATGATTAAAATGAATAAGAAACCTGAGAATTATGAAGTCTCAGAACCAAGCCACTCTTTCTGAGTGAGTGGCTTAAACAACATGGACCTATTGGCTTCCAAAGCCTCTAAACCAATTAGCTAAAAGCTCAATAAGCTGTGATTAGCTTATTCCTCCATAAACTCCCAAAATGAACTCAAAAGCTTTAAGTGATCATGATATTGACTAAAATTTGAACTAAAGAAGTAATTGAAATGCTTAAAAACACACTTTGACTGAATTTTGAGCTTGTAAACAGGAATAAGCTCAAATGAGCTTATTGAAAGCTTATTGAGTGAAAATGGTTTAAACTTGAAATCAAAGCTTAAGGAAACTTGAAAACTGAGTTAAATTTCTCAAATTCGTAAAGTACAAGCTAAGAGAAGAGGAGTACAAGTGATAAAAGCTGAATTTAAAAACTTAAAAGTAAAATGCTTGAAGAATAAGAAAAAAAAACAAACTGAAAATTAAAACTGCTAACTGTCCTACTCCCGTCTTCCTCTCCTTTGTACAGCTTGCTAAGTTGCTTGTTTGTGAATCCAAGAAACGGTTCATGGTTTAGAAACTAGCTTGGTTTTAAGGATTAAGGTTTTAATTTAAGGTTTTGAGTACAAAATCATGAATGAAAGCTTATGAATAGAATATTTAGGGTTTATACATTGTATAATGAGTGTAGTAGCTTGCTTAAGTGGTGGTGAAGAAATTAGAATGAAAATGGAGGTAAAACGGCTATTTTAGAGATCATGCTTAATGACTTGTATATTGAGTTTTTAGAGATTTGTACTTTGACTTGAAGAGATTTTATATTTCAAATGAGATATCATATTACTTGTACATATGCTTTAGTAGCTTGTGCATTCACTTTATATGTTAACTCTTCATGAAATTAGGGTTTTAGAGGCATATGATAACGGTTTAAAGCCCGTTTTGATATAACGTTGCGAATGGTACATTATAGGAATAATGTACTTTGTAATAAGGATATGATGATATTGACTTGACATATTGTGATGTTTGCTTGACATATATGAAGACAGGATTGCCATAGATAGGTTGCGTGAGCTCGTCTACTTTAGTTATGACATACTGAGATATATAAGTAATGTAATAAAGCGAAAAATTTCCCCGTACAATTGTGATAATAGTAAAATAGGTTTTGCATTTGATGAAAATTCTTAGGTTGTTATAAGTTGGAACCGAACGAGTTTGTGTAGTTGGAACCGAATGAGTTTGTTTAGTTGGAACCGAACGAGTTGTGGTTAGTGTGAACCGAACTAGTTTGCTGTAGTGTGAGTAATTTTCAAATCAACACCCTCACAAACTCAAATTTCTAAATTTTCTAAATTATACAGTTCTTTCTTTGACTTGTAAAATCCCGTGAAACATTCACTTGTTTTCCCGGTTTTGTCGAGAATTGTAAAATCCCATGTAGTTTTATTTCAAGACTCAACAATCACATAACCAAACATAATTTCTTTCTACCACTGATCGATCAATTTGTAATCTTTTTGATACCACAATGACGACTCTTGCCGATAAGTCACTTCTTTCAGGAGGAGACAACAAACCACCAATGCTTGAAAAATACTTGTATGATTCTTGGAAGAGCCGAATGGAACTGTATATGTTGAATAGACCTCATGTTAGAATTATTCTTGCCTCTGTTGAAAAAGGATCACTCGTTTGGCCTTCAATCACTGTGGATGGAGCAACAAGGCTTAAGAAATATATTGAACTGACTCCCGCTGAAGCCATTCAAGCCGATTGTGACATCAAAGCAATAAACATCATTCTCCAAGGCCTTCCAACTAAAATTTATGCTCTTGTGAGTCAACATCGTGTTGCAAAAGATCTTTGGGAGAAGATTAAACTGCTAATGCAAGGAACGTCGTTAACAAAACAAGAACGAGAATGCAAGCTGTATGATGAATTCGATAAGTTCACTTACAAGAAAGGAGAGTCGTTACATGAGTACTACTTGAGGTTCACTCTGTTACTCAATGATATGAACATCTACAAGATGCCATTGGAGCAATTTCAAGTTAACACCAAGTTTTTAAACACTCTTCCTGATGAATGGAGCAAATTTGTTACTGATGTTAAATTGGTCAAAGACTTGCATACTACCAATGTTGATCAGCTTCATGCTTACCTGCAACAACACGAAAGACATGCAAATGAAGTTCGTTTGATGCATGAACGTAACTCCGATCCTCTTGCTTTAGTTGCATCTCACCAATTACCTCCGTCAACTTATCAATCTCATCTACACACTCTCCCGAACTCTCAACTTCAACATCATGTTTCACCATATCCGTCTTCACAGTTTGTAACACCTTATCAGACTCAACAATTCACAACCAGTCAATCAACACCTCTTTCAATCACTTATCCATCAAATGAGTACCAATCCTCAGTTCACCACAACGTTTATTCTCCACAATCATCCATCCCACAATTGGAATATGCTCCCACAACTTACCAACATCAACAATCTGAATTTTCCCAACCAGACTCCGGTCTAATTGTTCCAGTGTTCCAGAAAGGGGATGATCCAATTGATGCGATCAATCACATGATGTCATTCTTAACTGCTGTTGTCACATCCCGGTATCCTACTACCAACAATCAGCTAAGGACTTCGTCAAACCCTCGTCAACAAGCTACCATCTATGATGGAAAAGTAACTGTGCAACCTGTTCAGGGGAGACAAACTACTTATGCTGCTGGAACAACGAGAAAATACACACCTGGAGCAAGTGGAAGCAACACAGGGAAACAACGGACTGTCATCTGTTACAACTGCAAAGGGGAGGGTCATATTTCCAAGCAGTGTACTATGCCCAAGAGAAAAAGGGATGAAACGTGGTTCAATGATAAAGTGTTGCTGGTTCAAGCTCAAGCAAGTGGTCAAGTTTTAACAGAGGAAGAAATAGCATTTTTGGCAGATCCAGGACTTCCTGACACTCAAACCTCTCAGACTGTCATTACCCACAATGCTGCTTATCAAGCCGATGATCTGGATGCCTATGACTCTGATTGTGATGAACTTAACTCAGCCAAGATTGCTCTCATGGCGAATCTTTCCAGGAATGGCTCAGATGCACTCACTGAGGTACACAATCCGGATAATCTGGCCTATGATTTAATCAATCAAAGTGAGCAGATAATGACGTCTTCTGAACAGTCTAATGATGTGAATCAGACAGAAACTGAAATAACCAGTGATAGCAATATCATTCCTTATTCTCAGTATCTGAGTGAAACACAACAGGAAACTGTTCAGAATTCTAACTCTTCTGAAATAACCAGTGATAGCAATATCATTCCTTAATATCTCAGTTTCAAAAGCATTAATTCTAACTCTTTTGAAAAACCACTACCACAGCTATCACTAAGGGCACGTGGGGGTTTGAACATACAAAGGCTTGTTTTCGAGATGAAATTATTCCGTTTATAAAAGACTTAAAAGATATCTTCAATAAATTCAATCAATACTTGGTTGATGAACTTGCC
>BQNB010101559.1:6738-19293 GCA_026074375.1 Tanacetum coccineum | reverse complement strand
AGTCGTCCGTATATATTCTACCTCACCATCTTCGTCAAGCTACACTTTTTGTCCGATGAAGGTATATTATGAGATGGTAATAATTTTTGTCCCGATCAAGGTATTTCATCTAAATAGTGACAAAAAAAATAAAGTCGTCCTTAAATTCGCGTCATTTACATTGTTTTCATTTATCGTGTTTCGATTTGTTTCACGTTTTTCCTAAATTAGTTAGAGGAACATGCTCCATACATATATAGAAAAAAATATTCCAAATGGACATCTGTTTTTTTACAGAAGACGAAAATAGAGTTACCTGTGATCGGAATCATAAACATCCATACTGTGTATATGAAGTGCTTTCAAGCAATTAAACTTGACCGCTATTTCTTTAATCTGCGGGGTGATACTGAATATATATTCACATGATCTTAATGACCACATCTCTATTTCTTTAGTTTGTCGTAAATGATATGAGCTCGATTCTATTACACGTAAATATTCGACTCTCCACTCGCATTACTCTCCGCTACCGTCTCGTGTGCATCAACGCTTTCCATTTATCCAATATTTAACCATCAAGGGATTTCCATATAACGTTGTTGATTTTCCAAAAAAGTCGGGTATATCAAATTTAATTGCTTGAAAACACTTCATATACGCGGTATAGATGTTTATGATTCTGATATCATGTAACTTTATTTTCATTTTATGTAAAAAAACATGACCATTTGAATTTTTTTTATCTATACGTGTATGGAGTATGTTTCCCTAACTAATTTAGGAAAAAAATGAAACAAATCTAAACACGATAAATAAAAACAATGTAAATGACGCGAATTCAGTGACGACTTTATTTTTTGGTCACTATTTAGATGAAATACCTTGATCGCGACAGAAAGTGTTACGATCTCATAATATACCTTGATCGGACAGAAAGTGTAGCTTGACGGAGATGGTGCGGTATCATATGTTCGGACGACTGGATTTTGGATTGTTTGAGTAACAAAACGTTGAAAAGTTAAGTCTATCGTGGATTAGGGTTTGCACGTAGTGTTCTAGGGATGAGATAAGATCTAGTGGATGAGAGTTTTGACTGGAGAAAGATATGATATATATCTTAACCAAACTCATTATGATTCTATTTAATACATCAACTGCTGACTTTTCATCTATGTTCGCAAGTCATTTACGAGCAGATGTGTCTAGCATCGGGAGAAGCTTCTGAACCGGTAATTGTTATATGGAATATGAAAGTAGGACCGTGTTTCACTCTTTTTAATTTGTCTTTGTGTGTGTGTGTGTGTGTGAAAGTTTCTGTTGATTAATAAAATTAGAGGGTTTAAATGTTGGTGTTTTTGTATCTTTAGATGTTTGACACAAATTGTTTTTTCATCAAACTTATTTTATATTTTATTTATGCCGTATTCAGTCACGTTTTCTTAAATGTGTGATTCTTCATTTTTAATTAAAACGAGGTTCATAACTCGCACGTTGCAGCGAAGCGCGCGCGAGTGTTACTTTGGAGTTAAGGACGAAACCGAAAAGGACGGAGAAGAAGGCGAGCCACAATACAAAAACCTGACACTTTGGACTTTTGAGCATTAAAAGAATTGGAACCACTCACTCATCCGCCACGAGTAGAAGCATATGTTTTAACTATGTGAACAATAAAGCCGCTCAAATTATAAATCTTAAACGAACCCATTCTGATTTTATTTCAATACATCAATTGTTGACTCTTCATTTATGTTCGCAAGTCGTTTACGAGCAGGTGTGTCTGGTATGGAAAAGCTTGTTGACGCATATTTCTTCTGGTAATTATTGTACGAAATATAATAGTGAGACTGTGTTTGTTATTCTTTTTTAACTTGTGTTTGTGAAAGTTCTCGCTGATTAAAAAATGAAAGGGTTTTAATGTTGCTCTTTTTGTTTCTTTAGATGTTCGGGACATAACTGTTATTTTTTTTCATCAAACTCATTTTATATATGTCATATGATGTTTTGCACTTATCAAAGATATCCATATTTAGCTCTCTATAAATTTATCTCGGAATTTTTTTGATAAAAAGTCAACAAAGTCATACAAGCAGTCGATTTCTATGGCAGTGAAATTTTCTGAGGACTGAGTTCTTTTGGCTTTCTCGAAAACGACCCTCAGCCTTCCCACTGCCTTTCTTTCATTTTGGGTGGTCTTGGTGATATACTTCTTATGCATCATCTTGAACTGTGAAACAAAGTGTTCAACCATGCGGTTATCAACATCCTCACCACCTAAGTGAGTGTCACCATCAACAACTATAACTTTAAGTCTTCCTTCTTGATGGTAATTAGAGAGACCAAATGTACCACCACCTAAGTTAAAAATAAGCAAATTTGTTTCAGCGCGTAACTAAGCCTTCTTGTCCAGCGCATATGCAATGACAACTGCAACGTTCTGAACTAGTTGTTCTTGAAACTGAAGTTTCATCTGACCAAAATGGTCAACATGATCAAACTGCTCAGACTGATGAAATCTTAAATGATAATATGTCTGAACATTCCAACCATACCAATGATGAACAAATATCAAAGTCAGGTTGCTTTGAAATTGTTGGTTAAAAAAAATTAAGGTTTCATAAATTTTGGGGTTTTTTTAAAAATTAATCAATCAGTTTTCAATTAAAACTATTCTTTGTTGAGATATGTGGTTTAATTATACAAATCAATTATTATTTTGTAAAAACCCTAATTTTTAGAAATTAGGGTTTTGTGCTGATCGTTGGTTATTTAGTGATTAAGAGTCTTTAATCATTGATTGCTTTAATTTGAGAATTAGGGCTTTGTGGATCTTGGTGATTGGGTGTGGTTTGTTGCTGGTTAATCAGCGAGCCCTTTTGGCTAAGTGAATGAAGCATGCATTTTAACAGGTGAACAATATAGCCGTTCAAATTATAAATATTAACCGAACTCAATATGATTCTATTTGATACATCAATTGCTTCATCTATGTTCGCAACTCGTTTACGAGCATATGGTCTGGCATCGAGAAAAGCTTCTGGATGCATATTTCTTTCGGTAATTGTTGTACGATATGAAAGTGGGACTGTGTTTATCATTTTTTTTTAACTTGTCTTTGTGTGTGTGAAAGTTTCTGCTGATTAATAAAATAAAAGATCTTTTTGTTTCTTTTTTTGGTTATATATTGGAACCTTATATAGAACAACGTTCCTCTAAAAGGGTTCTTATTTTGGTTGTACTTTTGAACCTAAAAGAAAAAAGCAATGAGTGTTCATCGCTTCGGTTATGGGGTTGTTCGGTCGATTTTTTTAGGTAAAAACAAAAATCAAACCCAATCAAATCCAAATTACACTTGACTGAGCTTAAAGTTAATTTGAATCAAATGTTTGCTTATGTAACACCCTAATGTACCTAACTTTGATATATTTTTTCTTTTATAAACACGCCTCCATCCATTGTACGGCTATATCTCCATCCACTGTACGGCTCTATCTTTATTTATACTTTCATATTTGGAATTATATTTAAAGAAGTGGTTCAAGTATTGTATGGTTGTTGATTAATTTTAAATTCAAAAAGCTCGTTCATGATCTCCTAAAAAACAATCAAGTAATTCAATATCGCACTTCCATCACGGTACTTCAAACACATCAATTGTTTAATCAAATGTAGTTTATTGTTACACGTCTTTCGGGCATATAGATACTCAAGCTTATCCCATAAAGTACGAGCATTTACTTCTTCACAAACATGAGTTTATACAATGTCATTAACACATTGTTGAATGTAAGCACATACTCTACGGTGTAACAAGTTCCATATACACAATAGTTCTTCTTTTGGGTATCGTTTGAAACTTTAAACAGAACATTGTACCTTAATTATAGTTCTTTTAGTTAAAACTTTTGAATCTAAAGGAGTATATTGTACTGCGAATGGTACTCCTAAGGCTTGTAGGGCATTTGGGACTGCAGAGAGTCGTTTTTCGGGTTTTGTAATATCCTTACTATGCATGTTAACCCATAAAACGGCTTGGACACGAATCATGAGCCTGTTTCACCGAATATACATATTTTTTTATATTTAAAAGTTGAAAATACCTCTCTTTGACCAAGCCCTTACATGGTCTCAACACGGTCGATGTAAAAAGTGTACATATTTTTTGGGTCATGGGTATCTTATGCTTTCTTATGTATTCACAAACAAATGCCAATTTCATAGGAGTCTTCTAAACCTGACAGATGTGTCAAGTAAAACATACAAGCATTTTTAATAAGCATTTGCGTAGATTTTTTGGCTGAAAAGGCTAATGAGATTGAACCTCGAGTCTGTATTTTAACCCCTTTGAGTCACAGTTTGGCTTACACTCGAATACGATTGCCTTATGTTGAATCAGCTATATATTTAAATTATTAGAAAATATGACCAATTTTAATACAAAGGCTAGGCTGATTGAACTTAAAGCAGCCGTGTTCGAGTGTGAGCCAAACTGTGATCGTGGGACAAGCTATGTAAACAGAACAACTCCCTTTGAGTTGTTTGGTATGGACAGCTCGTCCCAGGGCGACAGTTTGGTCCACACTCGAACACGACTGCCTTATATTCAATCATCTTAGTCTTTATTTTAAAATTGGTTATATTTTTAAATAATTTAAATATATAGCTGATTCAACCCAAGACAATCATATTCGAGTGTAAGCCAAACTGTGACTCAAAAGGGTTGAAATACATACTCGAGGTTCAATGTCTTTAGCCTTTTCAGTCAAAAAATATGCGCAAATGCTTATTAAAAATGCTTGTATATTTTACTTGACACATCTGTCAGGTTTAGAAGACTCCTATGAAATGGGCATTTGTCTGTGAGTACATAAGAGTTCTTAACAAAGCATAAGATACTCATGACCCAAAAAATATGTACGCTTTTTACATCGACCGTCTTGAGACCATGTAAGGGCTTGGTCAAAGAGAGGTATTTTCAACTTTTAAATATAAAGAAATATTTATATTCGGTGAAACAGGCTCATGTTTCGTGTCCAAGCCGGTTTATGGGTTAACATGCATAGTAAGGGTATTACAAAACCCGAAGAACGACTCCCTGCAGTCCCAAGTGCCCTACAAGCCTTAGGAATACCATTCGCAGTACAATATACTCCTTTAGAGTCAAAAGTTTTAACTAAAAGAACTATAATTAAGGTACAATGTTATGTTTAAAGTTTCAAACGATAATCAAAAGAAGAACTATTGTGTATATGGAACTTGTTACACCGTAGAGTATGTGCTTACATTCAACAATGTGTTAATGACATTGTATTAACTCATGTTTGTGAAGAAGTAAATGCCCGTACTTTATGGGATAAGCTTGAGTAGCTATATGCCCGAAAGACGTGTAACAATAAACTACATTTGATTAAACAATTGATGCGTTTGAAGTACCGTGATGGAAGTGCGATATTGGATTACTTGATTGTTTTTTAGGAGATCATGAACGAGCTTTTTGAATTTAAAATTAATCCACAACCATACAATACTTGAACCACTTCCTTAAATATAATTCCAAATATGAAAGTAGAAATAAAGATAGAGTCGTACAATAGATGGAGATATAGCCGTACAATGGATGGATGCGTGTTTATAAAAGAAAAAATATATCAAAGTTAGGTACATTAGGGTGTTACATAAGCAAACATTTGGTTCAAACTAGCTTTAAGCTCAGTCAAGTGTAATTTGAATTTGATTGGGTTTGATTTTTGGTTTTACCTAAAAAAAATCGACCGAACAACCCCATAACCGAAGCGATGAACACTCATTGCTTTTTTCCTTTAGGTTCAAAAGTACAACCAAAATAAGAACCCTTTTAGAGGAACGTTGTTCTATATAAGGTTCCAATATATAACCAAAAAAAAAAACAAAAAGACCTCTTATTTTATTAATCAGCAGAAACTTTCACACACACAAAGATAAGTTAAAAAAATGATAAACACAGTCCCACTTTCATATTCTGTACAACAATTACCGAAAGAAATATGCATCCAGAAGCTTTTCTTGATGCCAGACCACATGCTCGTAAACGAGTTGCGAACATAGATGAAGCAATTGATGTATCAAATAGAATCATATTGAGTTCGGTTAAGATTTATAATTTGAGCGGCTATATTGTTCACATGGTTAAAACGTATGCTTCATTCACTTAGTCAAGAGGACTCGCAGATTAACCAGCAACAAACTACACCCAATCACCAAGATCCACAAAGCTCTAATTCTCAAATTAGAGCAATCAATGATTAAAGACTCTTAATCACCAAATAACCAACGATCAGCACAAAATCTTAATTTCTTAAAATTAGGGTTTTTACAAAATAATAATTGATTTATGTAATTAAACCATAGATCTCAACAAAGAATAGTTTTAATTGAAAACTGATTGATTAATTTAAAAAAAAAAACCTCAAATTTTATGAAACCTTAATTTTTTAACCAACGATTTCAGAGCAACCTGGCTCTGATATTTGTTCATTAGTATGGTTGGAATGTTCAGACATATCATCATTTAAGATTTCATCAGTCTGAGCAGTTTGATCATGTTGATCAGCTTGACATCTCAGTCCCATATCGAGACTCACTTCCAATCTTAGGTAGGGCCCATCTGAAATTGGTTACTTTGTACCGTTATGGCATATTTGGACTACTTTTATGTATCGTTGGGTATTGTTATCATATAATTCAATGTACAAGCCTATTAGGCTAGTGTAAAAGTCCTATTAGGCTAATTTTATGTATCGTCGGGTTGGGGTGAGCATGGTCTAAAAAAACCCCGGACCGAAATACGTTCGGTCCGGTCGCTCAACCCTATCGTTGGGTATTGTTATTATAGAATTCAATTAGACTTCATTGTACAAGCTAATTAGGCTAGTGTACAAGTCCTCTTAGTATGTTTAATGAGTGAGAGAGATAGTCTTCATGACTTAACTATTTGGAATATGTAATTTACTAAGATGGAAATTCAATTCTAAGGACATATTATAGTTGTCTTCATGAGTCTAGAGTTGTCGAGATGCATAAGCAATAATTTATATATATATATATATATATATATATATATATATATATATCTAATAGAAAACATTGTGCCTAACAGAGTCTTATGAATTTGGAATCATTGTTTGCATCGTCTCAGTATCATTATTAATCTCAGTTATCTTGGCCTTTATCTCATCAACACCATGAACTGCACTTAAACGCCCTAGCCTACTCACATTCCACGATAAAAACAGATAAAGAACAAGTTTGATTTTTTACTTTAAGAAAAAAAACATTTGAAAATGTATTCCACTTTCAAAAGCAAGCTTAACGAGTTGTGTATGAAAAAAAGGTGGGGTACACCCACGTACAAGTATGTGAAACATGGCCCATACCATATCCCAATCGTTTATGGTTCAGTCACGGTGGATGGCAAAACCTATGAATCTAGAAATGGTTATTTGACTAGCCAAGCCGCGCAGCATGACGCTGCTGCATTTGCAATTTCCAGTGTTTGTGGTATGAACCCCTTTCTTTGGTTTTTATATCTAATGGGTGATTGGGTTGTCGATATGTCTAATCAGTTGAACCGGTTGAAAAGCGCCTAAAGTCAACGAACATAATCTACTAGATTATTTTATTAAAAAAATTGTATAATTGTTGTATTGATACATGTGTCTTCATCTCTTGAATCTCTGTTTGAATCGTCTCTGTATCATTATTAATCTCAGTTATATTGGCATTTATCTCATCAACACCATGAACTGCATTATCTCGAACTTGCTCTGCCTCCACGTATTCATAAGAAATACAAACCTTCTAAGTCTATCTAATTCCGCATTCCCATTAGACCATTGCATGTATTGCAACCTAATAGAAAACATTTTGTCTAACTGGGTCTTCTAAATTTCGATACATATGTTAACTAAAAAGAAAACATTATGTCTAACAGGGTGTTCTCAGTTTGGATACATGTGTTAACTGTGTCTAACATTGTGTTATATTAATCAAATAGAAAACATTATGCCTAACAGGGTCTTCTGAATTTTGAATCTCTGTTTGCATCGTCTCTGTATCATTATTAATCTCAGTTATCTTGGCCTTTATCTCATCAACACCATGAACTGCATTATCTTGAACTTCCTCTGCCTCCACGTATTCATAAGAAATACAAAACCTTCTCAGTCTATCTAATTACGCATTCCCATTAGACCATTGCATGTATTGCATTCGCTCTTTCCGCAACTTTTCTAACGCGAGAAGTATTTCTTGATCAAGAAGCTTATCGATATCATCAACCTTACCTTGATTTTTCTCAAGTGTTTTCAGAGAAACATCTTTCTTGTACATTGAATTGTTAACCTTACCACAACCACGACACAGCCACCTCACAACCACCGCCGCCAGCACACGCAGCACCTACCACAACGCCAATACCTCTCCGACACCCACACTACCGACTACCACCACCACCTTTTAGGTAAGCTATGGTGGCGAAGATGGCTTAGTGGGTGTGTGGTGCGAGTGGGTTGGCGTGGTGGCGATGGTTGGCTGTCGGTTGGTGGCGTGGTTGGTTTGGTGGGCTGGCTGGCAATAAGTGGTTGTCGGAGCACCGTACCACCACCTCTTTGTGGGAGTGCGGCGCAAGAGGGCGAGAGGTACTTCTTTGGTATCTTGGGTGGCGGTGTATGGGTGGGGATCAAACGAAGAAACAAATGGTGGCAGTGTTGGTGGTGGTGTGGTGGCCATGGTGCGGTGGTGGGTTGGGTCTGAATTTTTTGAGATTCCACAGTCTGAAATCTTATGAGGATTCATTTATGAGGCAGTCGAAAAACAGTTTCTCGATTAATATTATGGAATAGTTTCAAATATACTAATTCTGTGATGTTTGATCAATACTTTATATGATCTGATTTAAGAATACTTACAATGGTTATGGAATTTATTCGTGTTTCTATATTTGAATTCTTTTAGTACTTAAATATTTTGAATAAATCCTGTATTTGAATCTCATGAGATTCAATCTGAATCTCATGAGATTCACTCTTAATCTCATGAGATTCATGTTTGAAGGCAGTCTAAACAATTACTTAATTATTTGAATATTTTGTTTAATTGAACCAAAAAATTAATAAAAACTAACCAAAAAACATTTAAATAAAAAATGTTAGATGATAAAAGACGTCATATTCAGAGAAGGGATAAGGCGACACAAAACATACTCCAGTTTTATCTAATTACGCATTCCATTTAGACCATTGCGTGTATTGCATTCGCTCTTTCGCAGCTCATCTTTTCTAACACGGAAAGTATATCTTGATGAAGAAGAAGCTTAGCGATAGTCGTGTAATCCTTACCTTGATTGTTTTCTAATGTGTTTTCAGGAAACATTGTTTTTGATTTGTTTCATACATTCTTATTCTAAAAGCTTCTTCAAGCATTGACAATATTTTTTGAGGTTTCATGTTTAATACCTTGGTAATACGGATGTTAACCAAATAGAAAACATTGTGTCTAACAGGGTGTTCTGAGTTTGGATACATAAACAACCTAACCCATTTACCGACAATCAAAAATTTGTGAGATCATGTGTAAAACTGATTAATTGTCCAACATTGCAACAAAAAAAAAGATCAATACCTTAAATTGATAAAGAAAAAGATTAGTAACTTTAATTGAAATCGAACTTAAGATGAAGGTTTGTTAGTCACTGAACGAAGTAGCAACCCAAATTAAACTAAGTTCTTGCACAGGTTCTATATAGGAAAATACATGGCGACGGCGTCGCCTTATAGATGCGACGTCGTCGTGAGATAGAATATTCTAGAAACTAGGGTTTCGTCCGGATTGTGACGCCGTCTTGGATTACTCTTGCCGCTGTCTCACAGGTGGCCTCTCGAAGGTGCTTTCTGTGAAGGTTGGGACGGCGTCGCCTTGTAGGTCGCGACGCCGTCGTGGCTTGAAATCCAGCTAGTATCTTCGATTATTGTCATTTCCAAGCTTATTTGGTCAGTTTAATTAGGTCTGCAAGTTAAGCAATTGTCACTTTCCAAGTCTGTCAAAAACACAAAAGAGGTTAGTGGTCAGCAGTTTTTTATAAAATAAGCCCTCAAGAATAGCTTTGAGAAGCCAGAACAAGTAGCATTTACTCGCGATCGTTTGCGCTTAGTTTTAGTTTGAATTTTTGTCATTTACTAGCCTTAAATAAATAAGCCTCGCAAAAGTACAGAAGTTGAGAACTTGTTCTATCGTGTAGAGTAGAGAGAGATAGAATAAGCTTTATTAGGATTAATTTTGTTATCAAGTTGGATCCACTTGAAGCTCATTTTTTCCATTCTAGATTTGCCTTATTAAGTGTAGTCTCACATCTGTTTTAGCTTATTTGATCTTTAGGATAGCTCATAATAATGGAGGTGGTGGCCAAAGATAAAGATGAAGATGGTGGTTACGAGGAGATGACGGTTGTAGTGTTTCAATGTGTCACTTTTTATTCTTTCCAAATTTATAAAACTTACTCATACGTGTAGTGTTTCAATGGGTTATCAAATTATAATATTTTGTTCTTTTATTTATAAAATGTATAAATCAAAGTATATTACGAGTAGATATTTATGAATAAAATGAATATTAGTTCTAAATAAGTTTTATTTGAAAGTTAATAACTGATTGTATGTTAATTTTTTAAATTTTAGTAATATATAAAGATGTCCATTTTGGTCATTTAACATATTAGTTTCATAAATAATCTAATTTGTCAAACACTTGGAAAACTAATTATCTGATTATTACGTTATCATACAGCATAATCAAATCCAAACACTAAATTTTAAAATTGCGTTTTGTAACAGCTGATTATTTGATTATGCGTTTTCAAAACGAATAATCTATTTTTAATAAGCAATCCCAAACACCCTCTAAATGGTCAAATGATACTAAACAGAGTATATTGTTGCTGAGAATACAAAATGAGTATAAATCATACCTTCCACATGATAAGTAAAGAAACAAATTCAAATGTATATTTTTTGGCGTACTCTACGAAAGTATCAAAGATTAGTTCATTTATATTAACTTGGCGAAATATATAGAGCATCATTATCATTTATATTTTTACCCAAACACAAAAAATTACTACCTCTGAAAAGTTATTTTTTATTGCAGTGATGGTGTTTCTCTCGGACTTGAAAGCATTTCATCATCCATGCTTCTCGGACCTGAAAGTATTTCATCATTAGAAAGATGATGAATCGAAGAACGGAGCGAAATAGGTTCGGTCCAATCTGGTTTGGCAATTCGATTCGATCCGCGGTCCATTTTGCTCACCCCTAGCCAAAATTACCCAACTTTCGTAGCCCATACCGAAATCAGCCCAAATTCTGTTACATCCTAAATACGAAATCAGCTGATTATTTGATTATGCGTTTTCAAAACGAATAATCTATTTTTAATAAGCAATCCCAAACACCCTCTAAATGGTCAAATGATACTAAACAGAGTATATTGTTGCTGAGAATACAAAATGAGTATAAATCATACCTTCCACATGATAAGTAAAGAAACAAATTCAAATGTATATTTTTTGACGTACTTTACGAAAGTATCAAAGATTAGTTCATTTATATTAACTTGGCGAAATATATAGAGCATTTACAAAAAGGCTCACATCTGTTTTAGCTTATTTGATCTTTAGGATAGCTCATTTTCTTTAAAAAGCCAAAAAAAAAAAGTTATAGTTAGATTAGTTAATCTGTCAGAGTAATAAGCCAATTTCTGGCTTATTTACTCATTGTCAGCAAAAGTTGTAGTTGAGAAAATTAATCCCCTTGGCTTATTTGATAAGTGTGTGTAAAAAGATTTCGAAAAAAAATAATATCAAAAAGGGAGAGTGGAGACCCAGGGAGCAAGGCTCGAACCCGGGTCAATCCACCCTCAACCTCTTAACACACACTCACACTACCAACTGCCCTTGGGTCTTTTTCGTTTATACTTTGCAATATTTAATATAAAACATAGTTTTAGCCAGTTTTAGTTATAAGCACTTTTGGCTTATTTCTGGCTTATTAGAATAAGCTGGTTAGTTCCTTTTATTTTTCTTAAATACTACACAACTCATAATATACGATGTTACAGAAATACATTAAATGGTCTAATGATACTAAACAGAGTATATTGTTGCTGAGAATACAAAATAAGTATAAATCATACCTTCCACATGATAAGTAAAGAAACAAATTCAAATGTATATTTTTTGGCGTACTTTATGAATGTATCAAAGATTAGTTCATTTATATTAACTTGACGAAATATATAGAGCATCATTATTATTTATATTTTTACCCAAACACAAAAAATAACTACCTCTGAAAAGTTATTTTTTATTGCAGTGATGGTGTTTCTCTCAGACTTGAAAGCATTTCATCATCCATGCTTCTCGGACCTGAAAGTATTTCATCATGAGAAAGATGATGAATCGAAGAACAGAGCGAAATAGGTTCGGTCCAATCTGGTTTGTCAATTCGATTCGATCCGCGGTCCATTTTGCTCACCCCTAGCCAAAAT
>BQNB010101558.1:0-24441 GCA_026074375.1 Tanacetum coccineum | reverse complement strand
AAACAGAACTAAAAATATAAGGTTTGATAGGTCAAAAGCAGTAAAACATGAAAAATACGGAGCAGAAAACTGTCTTATCCTATTAATAAAAAGGGTAAAACTTCCCGGAAAAAAATACGGAACAGAAGTTATAAAGTTTTATAAATCAAAAACTGTAAAATGTGAAAATACGGAATGAAAAAACATAAAAAAATGTTTTGTCCTGTCAATACAGCGGGTATTAAGGGGGGTAGTGGTGGTAGAAGGGGTAGCAATAACATCACCCTAAAGTTTATGACTTTAAAAATTACCAAAAGTTACAGAAAGCAAAACATAAACTGTAGCAACGTTGTAAGGAAAGATGAATATACATACCATTGTGCATGTCACTCTGTGCAAAAAAGGTGAAACTTTTATGTTTGCGTTAACTGTTAAGCCAAGAAATGAAAAATATAAAGAAAAAGAATCCCCTTTTGGTTTTGATTTTAACGTGTGTTGTTGAAGCAGGGTTCGCGTTCTCTATCAGACATGACAAGTACATTTTCATACAAATAGTATGATCTTCACTTTTTAAGGGAGTGCTTGGGCTGAAGTGTTAAATTACTTATGTTTTTTTTCATAGTTTTTAAGTCGGTGTTTGGATCTTTGCTTTTTTGTAGTATTTTTTAAATAATTTTCTACTGGGGTGTTTGTTTCAGCTTATACGTGTGCTTATGAGCTTATTTGATTTCGACTTATATAACATAAGCCTCAATTTTCTGGGTTATATTGAGACTTATGGGCTTATATAAGTTTATCACATCGTAATAAACTTATATAAGCCCACAAGTCTCAAAATAAGCTGAAAAATTGAGGCTTATGTTATATAAGCCGAAATCAAATAAGCTCATAAGCCCACGTATAAGCCGAAACAAACACCCCCGTAGTTTTCCGAGTAATGCTGTTAGTGGGCTTGGTGTCATTGTGAAAAAACTAGGTCGATCTCAATTTCAAATTGTTGTTGTTGTTGTTGTTCACTTGTTGCGAGTAACTCTTTTAATACCTTGTTACCTGTCGGTATGTGCAAAAATTAAATAACGTCGATCTCGATCTCAAATTGAAGAGGAACTTAATCGTATAATTTTTAGAACGTCACACTATAGATTTTGAACTGTCTTAGGTTTTAGTCGGCTGTAATTTTTAGAAGGTAACACAATTATTTTCGGATCCTAACCATCCTAAATGATGTGTGTATCTTGCTATGTAAAGGAAGATATCTTAAAACTATCTAGCCGTGTATAAGTGAGTTAATAAGATATCTTATTTTCATGATTCATATGGTACGTGATCTATGCATATACAATGAAACTTGCCTAAGTTTCACCTTGACTCAACAATGATAAGCTGATCATTGTTGACAAGAGCAAATAATTTTTTTTTCTTTGGGTACGAATAACCAAAAGATCGATGTCTATGAAAATAATGTTTCATAAATTTCCACAAACAAATAGTCGATACATGTTGTTTTACTCAAATTGAATATCCAGACAAATGTTTGTGGTCCATATTCTATTTCAACCTTCCATGCATTTTTGAGAAACTAGTTTAATTTTAGTGTCTAGAATTAGTTTAAAATCACTTAATAAAATTAATCGCCAACAATCCGTTGTAGTCTAGTTGGTTAGGATACTCGGCTCTCACCCGAGAGACCCGGGTTCAAGTCCCGGCAACGGAAACCACTTTTTTTAAACCTCCTTCCAAATAAGCCATTTCAAAAGCCCATCAAACCATAATCCAGTCCATCACCAAACCCTAAAAGCCCATAATAAACTTCCCAATAAAACCCTTATCACATTCATTTGTCTCCTCTTTCTTCCATCAACCCTAGCAGCCATATCTCAGCCGCATCAAAAAATGGTAAAAAAAAAAAAAAAACAAAAACATTAAACACTTGTGATGTTTTTGTTGAGTTAATGATGATGATGTTTTTTTAATGTTTGTTTTATTTAACAGGCGTCAGAAAGGAAACAAGCGAACCCAATGAGGGAGATAAAGGTTCAGAAACTTGTTCTCAATATCTCTGTTGGTGAAAGTGGTGATCGTCTTACTCGTGCTGCTAAGGTTTTGGAGCAACTCAGTGGACAATCTCCAGTGTTCTCCAAGGGTACGTCTCTTCTTTTTATTCTTTTTAATGTTTAGCTGTTGTTTTCGGCTTATTTCTCCAGCTTATGGCTTATTTGGTTTGTGTATGTCTAATGTACACATTGCAACTAATTGTCACTAACTTTTTGAAACTGATATAAAGTTTATTTTGACATTAATTAACGCATTTAAGCTTGGATGTTTTCAAAATATTAAGCTACAAAAATGTGCTTATCAATTTTCTCTATGTCTTGTTTGGGTTGAAAAAAATTTTAGAAGCTCACTTTTTGGGGCTTATGTGCCTTCATATGTTAAGTTTCTGACTTGTAGAGCTATAATTAATTTAGGTCTCTGCATAAGATACCGATGCCTAAATTTGTGGTGTTTTTTGAAAGTTCATTAAGCAAATAAGACACATATGCTTAAAGAATATCGTGTTTAGTTTAAAACTGGTTTTGTGAAGTGTTTTAGCTGAATTTGTTTTGTTATTCTGTTTAGGCGTAGTAGATAGATTGTGTTTTATGGTTGCATTAAGTGCCTTGAGTTTGTTAAGAAATGTTAAAGTTCGTTAGCGCTCTGGGTACTATGCATGTGTTTATTGTGCTTTAATAAGCCATGTTTGTATTTTTGAGGGGTGTTTTAGGGTAATGTTTGTCTCCAAATGGCTCTTGATTTCTATTTGTGTTTTTGAGATAGTTGGTGTTTTTTTTTTATATGTGTCTGCGCTCTATGAGTCCTGCTTATGTTTCAGAATAGCTGGCAAGCATCATTTGAGGCATGGGGTGTAGATAAGGAAATCGAATTACACCTAACTATTATTTTAAACACTTTTTATGTGTAGAGTTGTAAGTTTTAAATAAAGTGTAATGTTTTGGCTCTAGAACAATGTTTTATACTCGCGCGCAATGTTGTTTATTAATTCGATCTGTTGTGCTTGAGCAGTTTGTCTATTTTCAGTGCATGTAACAGATTAACAGAGATTTAAATGTTTTTGTGAATGGTGTATATTGGTGTGAGTTTTTTGATTTGTGGTGTTGATGTTCTGGGCAGCGGCTGTAATGAGACTGAAAAGAAGTGATTTGCCATGCTATGAAGTCTACAAAGTACCTTGGTTTCTAGGCGGATGAGGACAGAGTGGGCATTATGCAGTCTTTTGGAGAGTTGGGCATTGAAGGTTAAGGAATACGAGCTTTTTGAGACGCAACGCACTTCGCATAGTGTGACTACAGCGGCTGCTCTGTTTTATGATTTTGGTGTTGATTTTGCAGCTAGGTACACTGTGAGGTCTTTTGGTATTAGGCGTAATGAAAAGATTGCATGCTACGTCACTGTTAGGGGAGACAAGGCAATGCAGCTTTTGGAGAGTGGATTGAAGGTTAAGGAATACGAGCTTTTGAGACGCAACTTCAGTGACACCGGCTGCTTTGGTTTTGGTATTCAGGAGCACATCGATCTTGGTATCAAGTAAGTTTCCGTTACAGTCCTTTTTAACGAATTTAAATAATACTGGTATTTGTTTTGGTTGTATGTTGGTTTAGTCTATACCCACTTTTGTTATTAGTTGAACAGATGCTTAAGAATAAGATTTTTTATGTGTCAGGAAGTAGTGAACGTAAGTTAAACGTATTTTAGAAACATTCAAAACTATAATCTGAGACATTGAATGCAAGCTAAAATGTTATTGTAAGCTAAAATGTTTAAACTTTACTAGACCACTATGCACTTTATGGCAAAAGTGATAGTTAGAACATATCTTTTGGTGAAAGCTGCCTAAAATGTGCACGTTCGGCTCATGATGTTTTGTTATCAGTTGGATTAATTTCTTCAGTTTGAGACTATACAAATTCTGATTTTTTTTCTAATTGCAGGTACGATCCATCTACCGGTATCTATGGTATGGACTTCTTTGTTGTTCTAGAACGCCCAGGTTACCGTGTTGGTCGTCGCCGTAGGTGCAAGGCCCGTGTTGGTATCCAGCACAGAGTTACAAAGGACGATGCCATGAAGTGGTTCCAGGTCAAGTATGAAGGAGTTATTCTCAACAAGTCCCAACAAATCGGAGCATAGACATCTTTTCAGTAACCTTCCTTAGGTGGTTAACTGTTACTTGTCTTACCTGAGATTTTATTACATCCATTTTTGTTTTTCGGTCTCTTTGAACCCGACTAGTAAGTTGTTTTTAGGCAAGAGTTTATGGAAGTACCTTTGTTTGCTCAGATTTTATTAGTATCTTTAAGACATGTTTTGATTTTGTGCGTGTCGTGTTGTCTCTTTTACTATGAGAAAGAAGTGTTTACAAGCTTGCTTAATTGCTTGCTTTTTCGAGAAAGAAATCTTGACTTGCAAGCTTGTAGGGTGTGTTTCGGTTAACCTTGTGCATTTTTGGCACAATTTTATTTTACATGAAACCTGGTTGGGGTGCGGAGCCAGAAAAAATTTAGTGGGAAGGCCAAAACAATTTTTTTTGGGAGAAACATCAACGTACTTTGAGAAACATCAACGTACTTAATAATGCAAGTCAAACAAAAGAAAGTTACAAGTCGGCTTTGCGACCTTTAAGATTCTTATTATAAGTCAATTAGAAAGTATACTAATTATAGTTACAAAAAGGGCACCCATAAGTGTCGTTTTGTACTTGGGCTTGGGCTTCCAGTTTGGGCCAGTTTTTTTTTTAAGTAGCTAATATAAAAAATATTGCTCGGCACAAAATAGAAAAAAAAAAATACAAATTGATGTATTGAGATAAAAAAATACCCGTGACATGAGGCCCAACACATAAGCTCATATAAAAAAAACAAACTATTAAACATGAGACCGAAAAAATAAACCCAATATAACGGCACCCATAAGTGTCGTTTTGTACTTGGGCTCACTTAAGCCTGGTGGGCTACCAGTTTGGGCCAGTTTTTTTTTTCTTCTATTTTTCTTTAAAGTAGCCAATATAAAAAAAAATTTGCTCGGCACAAAATAAAAAAAACAATATATGAAATTGATGTATTCCCCCCCCCCCAAGATAAAAAAAGATACCCGCACATGAGGCCTCAACACAAAATGCTCATGATAAAAAAACACACTATTAAACATGAGTACCGAAAAAATAAACCCCATATTAAACAAAAAAATTGTTCGGCACCAATAAGAAAAAAAATTATAAAAAGGGTACTGATTTAATCAGAGTAAAGAAAAAGTACTGCGCGAATGAGGCCCAACTCATAAGTTTTTTTTTTTGTAAGTATCGTTTGTACTTGGGCTCACTATAAGCCTGGTGGGGCATCCCAAGTTTGTCCTAGACTTTTTTTTAATAGATAATATAAAAAAAATTTGATTGGCACAAAATGAGGAAAAACAAATACAAATTGATGTATTCAATAAAAAAATAACCGCTACATAAAGGCCCAACACATAAAAAGCCCATATAAAAAAAACAAACTATTAAACATGAGACCTGAAAAAATAAACACCAATATAAAAAAAAATTTGTTCGGTCACAAAAATAAAAAAAAATACAAAAGTACAGATTTAACAGATAAAAAAAGTACTCGCTGTCATGAAGGCCCAACACATATCTGAACATATACATAATTATCATTTTGCTATTATTGTCTTTTTGCGCATATCACCTGGCTCTCACATTGGGTCCAGTTTATTGGGCTCCTACTTTTGGGGTCCGGCCCAATTGTTTTTTATAGGAAATAAATGAATAAAATTAATTAATTAAAAAAATGGTTGTGCACAAAATAGGGGGGCCGAATTAACAATAGTACCAGACTTATCAGATAAAAAACTTTCGTGAAATAAGCTTGATACCTAATAACTCAAAATGACACCATGGTCACAAATCTAACTTTAGATTGGCAAAAAACGGTTCGTTTTACGTCACTAAAACAAAAACAAAAAAACCCATATAAAAAGAAAAAAAAACAACATTTAAACATAATAGCCCATCACATAAGGCCCATAAAAAAAAACAGAAACTATTTAAACGATGAAACAGAACAAAAGTAACTTCGCAAAAAAAAAAAAAATTAACGCCCACCAACAACGCGCGGACGAAAGCTCAGAAAATAAAAAAACTTATGAAACATGATACCAAGAAAAAATAAACCCACAAACACACAAATCTTTTCAACGCTCTGACCCCATAAAATAATATTATAAAAAAACCCAAAATAACTACAAAGAAAAACAAACCTTTAAATACGAAGCCCAACACATAAGCCCATATAAGAAAAAAAACTATTAAACATTAATAACGTGCCAAAAATTAACGCCCCGCAGCAACGCGCGGGTAATCCTTGCTTGTTAAAATACTGGATTTGAGATTTGTGTGGGCTGGGCTCAAAGTTGAGGAGGGCCAAAGTGATGTAAAAAAAAATTATGGTAATACACATTACAAAAGTGAAACGCCGTCGTTTTTGAATATGTTTTCCTATTCATTTTACTGTTCAGCCGGGCCATGGTGTTTTTATTTGGGCTCCCATTTTTTGGCTGGTCCATTTGGTTTTTTTTTTCTTTTTTCCCATACTACTGGCCATAGTGTTTTCTTTTGGGCTCTCATTTTTGAGCTGGCCCATCTGAATTTTTTTTATTTTCGTATTACGAACAAAACGAGCCCAGTAAATGAGGCCAGTATTTAAATGCTTCTGACATACGTACGCTTTCAGTAAATGAGCCCAGTAAATGAGGCCAGTATTTTAATGCTTCTGACATACGTACGCTTTCATAAAAAATGTTGAATTAAAAAAAAACACTAAAATACCCAATAACTTTAAAATAAACGACGCAATGAAAACCGACCTACGGTAAGTAAAAAAAAAACCCATATTGCCAATAAAAATAAACCTTTAAACATGAGACCCAACACATAAGCTCATATAAAAAAACCAAACTATTAAACATGAGACCGGGAAAATAAATAAGCACAAAAAAAAAATTAACGCTACAAAGATCGAAAATATAAACCCGCATAAAATAAAAATAAATAAAAATATAGTGCCCCGCACCAACGTGCAAAAAATTAACGCCCCGCAGCAACGCGCGGGTAATCTTGCTTGTTTAACACATGAAATATAAACTTTACTACACTACTGGACTCATTTCTAGGCGGGTCAGGACCTTCTCCAGTCCATTAGTTGCTCCGCTCTATAGAGGGGTGTGCACGTTTGTCGGTTTTGGGTCGGTTTTTTGGCTTAAACCGAAACTCGGAACCGAAATCTATTCATTTTTAGAAAATCAAAAAACCGTGAGACCCGCTCGTTTTTTTTAAGAACGGTTTCGTTTTTTTGATTTCAAACCGTTTAAATTTGGTTATAGTTAATTTATATTAATAAACTTGTTTTACGTAGAAAATTGGTTTTTTTTTTTTTGTCAATACGAGCATAATAGTGTTAAATTCAACAATTATACACATATAAATGAGACACACATGCAAGTGAAAATACACATAGTATAATCATTGTCATATATGTAACGGTATATTGTCAAGTAAACACACGTACATGACAAATATATATATATAAACACTAAGATATATATATTATAATAATTCCACCCATAAAATAAATATGAATTTAAAAATTGAATTTGTTACTTATTTATTCATATTATATTAATTATATATTATTATAAAACTGGTTCGGTTCAGTTTTTGGACGAAAACCGAAATCGAACCGAATTTTTTTGGTTTTTTGAAAAAATAAAAACCGAATCATCGGTTTATAGTTTCGGTCGGTTTTTTCGGTTCGGTTTTTTCGGTTCGGTTTTTTCGGTTTTTTTTGCTCACCCCTAAAACCTGGTTTGACCCATCCGGCTCTGGTCATTAAAACAAGTCTTGGGTCAACTTGGATTTGGAGCAACCTGAGTCAATCCTGAATTGGAGCGACTTGGGTCAACCCAGTATTGAAGCGAATCAAAGCAACCCGGTCAACCCAGAATAAGTGTGATCCGGATTAACCCGGATTCAAAGCGACCCAAGTCAACCCGCAATTAAAGCAACCCGAGTCAACTTGGTTCTCAAGACTCAGTTGGGTTTTGATTTTCTTTCAATGTTGTTTTACAAATAAAACAGTTACCAACAAGTTGAACCGGTAATCCAATGATTAGATTGTCTCGATTGGGTTTTTGTTTTCTTTTAATGTTGTTTTACAAATAAAGCAACTCGATCAGATCTATTAAAGACTGTTTTCAAAACATTGGTTAAAGTAGTTAAACTTTGATAAGCAAATAAGAATTTCACCAGAGATACATGCTTTTCATGTTCATACAATTTTGGATGTAATCTTTTTTTACTAATGATCTACAGTATATTTTATCAATCTTACTTTCATTATTCATACAATGAAAGTGATTTTACTACTGTGCACACCCCACACACATGATGACATGAAAGTTGAAACCATCATTCATGTCACCACCAGATTGCAATATAAAGATGTCAGAATACAAAAATTTATATATATAATGATTAAAGATACAGCAATTAAATCTTACAATGAACACATTTTCATTCCAAGTTCTAACATTTAAATAACAAAATGAAAAAAATAATAAGAAAAACCATAGCAGAAAGACCAATAGACACACCAAGTACCACCTTATTTGGTCCCCTATTTTCATGCACTTCCTTCTTCTTTACTACAACATCATCATGATCACCTTCATCATCACCACCACCCGCGCCAACATCCACCGACGACGACGTCTCATTAGTCTTCACGGGTGGGGGCAAAACCGGCATTCCATGTTTATCACAAGAAGCAATCCCAAGCCTCACATCCTTAGAAAAATTTAAATGATTGTAACATAAGTCCTCATTTCCATTTATCTTAAACACATCTAATCTTTTTATAAATGATTCGTTAAACGGTAAAACACCATGAAATCTATTGTTTTCGAGATTTAAATACTTTAACTCCTTCATTTCTGAGATAAACTCAGGGATGACACCATTTAACTGATTTGAACCAAGGTCCAAATGTACTAATCCAAGAATGTTGGACAAGGATCCTGGTATTGGACCCGATAACGAGTTTGCTGATAAAGATAGTTTTTCTAAAGAAACCAACCCACCAAATGAATCGGGTATGACTCCAATGAGGTTATTTGACGAAAAGTTTAAAACTTTAAGGCTTTTTAGTACATTTAGTGATGTGGGTATGGTTCCTTTTAGCTTATTTTTGGAAAAATCGATATGGGTCAGTTTTGTGTTCCAGTCTTTAGGTAAGAAACCGGTTAAATGTGTGTTGGAGAGTGTTATGGTGCGTAAAGATTTCATATTGGACGTAATAATGTGTATGCCAGAGGCTTTGATAGGGTCTCCAGAGATGTATAGGTGTGTGAGGTTATGAAATCGGCTTAAAAAGACCCCGGTGAGGCGTTGTAGGGAGTTGATGGATGTGAAAGAGTGGAGGTTTGAGGTGATGGTGGTTGGAAAGTGGACAGTGGGAGTGTGGCAGTTGTAGAAGGTGATGGAGGTGATGGTGGATAAGGAGGAGAGGATTGTGGTGGTGAGGTGGTGGTCTGGGGAGCAGTTCGTGAGGCGGAGGGAAAGGAGGTGGTGGAATGGGGTAGAGGTGTCACATGTGGATGGTGTGCATGTGGTTGGAATGTGGAGGTATTGAAGGGCTCTTAGTTGATTTGGATCAAGCGTGGAAGAGGCGGATAACGACGGAGATTGGGCAGGGACAGTGGTTGTAGTCGTGGCGGTGGTGCATAGGAGGAGGAGGAAGAAGGTTGTGGTGGTTAAAGGTATCATTGTTGGTTGATATTTTTTAAGTGTAGTGACTTTGAAGATTGTTTTTATGGTTTGTAAAGAGTAAAGATTAAGGAAAGGAGATGGAGTGAAATGACTAATCTATCCCTTCTGATTTCCATACCATTAGAACATTCAATATAAAAAGTAGTTTTATGTACTACTTTTACCTATTAGTGATCATTACTTTTAGATTAATGAGTAAGATTCTGATTTGCATGTTTTCTTTATTTCAGACATTGTAAAGTTTAGTACAGGTAAAATTTTAAAATCCAAATTAACCTTGTGAAGTTTCATCCATCTATAATCATGTGATAATTCATGTCTTACATTCAGATTTTCCATCAATACAAATTGCAGTATACATTCTCCAAACAAGCATATGCAAAAAAGGTAAAGATCTACATTTCAAAAATTATAGCTTGACTCAACAATCGATGGCGATGCAGCCTTGGTTAAGAGTCGAATCATTTTTGCTAACGAATGGATCAATCTTCACCCACACAAGCGAGAAAACAGACGCCAAGAGCACTGACCACAATATAACAATGGTAGGAGTTCTGTTTTGACGACCCATGAGACCTTTAAGGAATGGGTACAAATGAAGAACCACCCAAAACGCAAAGAATACTTTCCCGAAAAGGGGACCCCATGCCTCATACCCTTTGTTTAGTGCATCAGAAAATCCTGCCACAACACCAACCAAATTGAGAACAAGAAGGGTGGTAGGAGGGATCAAAACTGTTGTCCATTTGATCATATAAAGCTCCCCAAACTCAAGATCATCAGCTTGTTTGGATGTGACAGTAAAGTTTGTATCGACACCAGCCAGCATTTTGAGAAATCCTTGAAAAACGGCAAAAAGATGGGCTGAGACACCACCAATGACCCAAAACTGCTCGTTACGCCAAAGCTCTTCGATGCTGACACCACTCCACCGAATTTCAAGAACACTAGTTGTAATGATTGATAAAAAGAGACCAAGAAACCAAACTGCTGCTAGATTCGAAAGCTGTATCAAATAACAAATGTTATCAGAATCATAATCAGATTATTAAAGCGAGGGAAAAATAGGCAATTTCACATTTATCACAATAGTTACCGTGGGGATGATGAATTTTCCAGTTAAAAGGCAAATAGCAGGTAGTGTGCAGTATGCAACAAGAGGTAGAGATGTGAATGGGTAGACGATGGTGTTAATATATGCGAATCTTTGAAGCAATTTGAGGCGACCACCTCCCCATCCATACCACAACGGGCAATGTCTACTCAAAAAGATCTCAACAGATCCAAGAGCCCATCGCAAAACTTGGTGCAACCGATCTGACAAGTTGATAGGAGCGGACCCTTTGAATGCAGGTCTTACTGGCATGCAGTATATTGACCTCCATCCTCTGCAATGCATCTTGAACCCCGTTAAGATATCCTCTGTAACTGATCCATATATCCACCCAATCTGTCGATATTACACTTTGATCAATAACTGATATAATAAGTCAAAAAGATCGGTTGACTTTTGACCTCCGTAAGTTACATGATAATAAATTTTTGCATAGAGCCATAGAGGTATACTTTAGTTTAATGGTTTTATGAACTAAATATATACTTGGGCATTTTGGACCCATATGACTAGTTAGAGAAAAAACATATCCTAAATTGACCCATTCATAACGGGTCAAATTTTCGACCTCTTGATTATAGAGTGATAGATATACCTCTTTACCCCATGCGGTTTTCTCTTCATACCCACAACTAATGACATGAATTGCTTCGTTGATCATCGTTGCTGGGTTGGCTGACTCGGCTAGTCCTCCATTTTCCATCAACGTAGACTCGATAAACACAGAAGACATGCCAAAAGTTTTCTCAAAGCTCCTTTGAGATATGAGCAATGACCGATCATATTCATCATAACCTGCACAAATATCATAAAAATTAACAATTTAAAACTGCAATTTTTTTTTCAAAATGTTAGCTAAAATCGAGTGTCGCTCACTTTCAATCTCCTTAAGGTTAAAAATGGCAGCATTTAAATCATCCCTTCTAGCATCACGTGTAAATTCTTCAAGATCTTTCTTGGGTTTCTTGGGCCCACAACAACAACAAGACGATGAAGAAGCAGGCTTTAATGTTGGTAAAGATGGAGGTCCATAACCATACAAAGCTTGCCTGTAGAATACACAACCTGTTCCTACATAAACCGGTCCTTGAATACCGTCTAGTCCTTTCATGTTAACCTGAAATTAACAAAAACCGACACTTTAATAATCTGAAATGCTATTGTAATTATAGCGTAATGTCTGGTGGGATATTAGCCTTACATCAAAGAAAACTGTGTTCCTGTTGGCATATCTGTCACTGCGGTCAATGCCATCAAACCTTTGAGGGAACTGGACATAACACACATCGCGACCAACTTGTGGGTCCATCATGAAACACATTGCCTCTCTAACAGCCTTACTATTGTTCAGATAGTGATCACAATCCAGATTAAGTATATAAGGTGCATTTGTAAGAACGGCAGACACCCTTACCTAAAAAACATCCAAAAAAAATAAAATCCAGTGGTTAAGTCCTTGTAAAAGACCATCCGTTTCTAGTAGAGGAAGGACACTATTGTCGATTTATATTTACCAAAGCATTTTCAGCACCGGCTTTTTTATGGTGTTGATATCCTGGTCTCTTCTCTCTAGAAACATAAACTAATCGAGGAAGCTCATTTCCTTCAACGTCAAGGGCCCCATTGTGTCCTAAGAAAACCTGTGTACGTACAAAATCGGTTGTTTTAAGAGAAAAGTGTATTAAAAGTAAGAGAGATTATAACATCGAAAGGGTAAATTGATAATTTACCTGAATCATGCCAGGATGGTCTCGCGGGTTATTTCCTGGCCATGGTGTTCCATCTTGCATGGTCCATCCGTCTTCTGGTGTTTTCTGAGCTTTTGCTACTAATGCATTTACCCTAACTTTATATTCCTCATATTCTCTCTACAATCGATATAAAAAACAACCATTAGACTTATACACCAAGTTCTAATATGAGTATGATTATACCATAAAACACAAGATCTTACTTTCATTGCCCGACGTTCCTTAACAAACGATGGTTGAACCTTATCTTTCAAGTAATCAATCTTCTGTGAGAAGTAGAATTCTGGTGCACGTGGTTCTATTGAGTAATTTTTGCAAAACGGGACCCACTTTCTAGCAAATTCTGATGTTTCAACTAAAGATTCGAATGTAAGCATTGCAGCACCATCATCAGAGACATAACACGAGACCTTATCAACGGGGTAATCAACAGCCAGGATTGAAAGCACGGTATTGGCAGTAATAAGAGGAGGTTCCTTTAAAGGATCCACTGTACTCACAAAGAAATCAACACCTGCAAGTTCTGAAGGTTCGCCCTCTCGTTCATACCTGATATATAAATGGAAAAAATCATTAGTCTACTATTAAGTGGTTGTTAGTTGAATGCATATATGTAATCCTAGTAATATACTCGTAATACCTTCTGGATAGCTCATCCGTAAATGTAACCCTATTGATAGGATACCACTTAGGAAACTGATCCAACACCCAAGAGATAGCAAACCAAATCTCACAAATAACAGAAGTGAGCCATAATCCGTAAGAACTTTCAACCGGATTTGTGATTCTATAATGGAAAAAGAGTCCCAAAATGATCAACCGGACGATAATCACAATTCTATAGGGTGTGATTTGGCTCTTCGGAATTGGGATTATTTTTGAAAGTGGTTGCACTGCATTTGGCTCTCCTGGCCTGCAAAAATACAATCGCTTTTCGTAAATAGTTACATCTTTCAAAGAACATTTTAGATGTACTTATAAATTTCGTAAACGTATACTTACTGCTGGTTCTCGTCCATTTGTTGGTCTGTAGGAACTTGAACTTCTTTAGGAGCCTTAGTGACCGTCTTCTTTTTCTTGTTTTTCTTATCCTTCCAACTATCAATACGGTTCTTCCAGATCGGGTTCCCGCTTTCATCCATCATATCTTCATACAAGGGAAAGGAAACACCAAACAAATTAGTTAACCATAGTGCCAAAATTTTCGTATGACTTAAAATTCAATGTACTCACCACTATCCACTGTCGATACAGTGCTTATATTTCTAGCATGGAGTCCAGAATCCTTCACAAAAGAAGTAAAAAGAATTAAGCACTTAAACGTTCTTTTACATATAATTTGTATTCAAACTTATTCGAACTTCTACCTGAGGGTTACTTAGGTGACTGCCCATTGAAGTGTGGGTGACAGGCTCCTTTTCGGCCACATCAGCGACTGTCAAGGTCCCTGCATAATCAGCAAATACGAGTTAATATAGTATTTGCACGTACGATCAAGGCTTGAAACACCATGGGTATGTTTGGCGAAGATAGCGGTAGCAAGAAGCAATAGCAATAAGCAGTAGTTGTTTGTTTTGATAAAGCGTTTAGTAACATAGGTGTATAGTCATGATTAGTAAGTGAAAACGCTAGTTGCTCGTAAATGCTACTAGAAGTAGCATTTTGATTTGGAGCGTTTAGAAAAAGTAGGAACGCTAGTTGCTTGTTTCCATACAAACATTTTGTAACGCTCACAAACGCTTACAACATACCCCATAAAAAATATAAGTTTCAAATTTAAGCTAATACGCAAATTAAAAAACAAAACTCCAAAAAAAAGTATCAAGAAAACAATACCATGATCATAGGGAGAACCACATTGTATGCAATGAGTATGACCTTCCTTAATCTCGTAATCAAAACAAGATTTACATATCGGGAAATTACATTCATGACAACCCACAAACACATTAGTCCCATCAGAACCAAAACCAACTTGTTCACCACAAGTGTTGCATATCGGCATTTCCGGTTGCATCATCTTGATCTAACCCGATAATGATTATGTTCCTTAACTTGTTTTTCGGTTTCTTTATAGAAAGCTTAGATAGATGGTATGGTTGTTGGTATGGTAGCATATTAGTAATAGTGAAAGTGAAGGGTTGCTGGTGTGGAAGTTGGGATGTTGGTGTCTTTTGATATGAAAGCAAAGAAAGAAAAAAAAATATATGATTTTTATGGTGTCAAAACATTTTTTAAAATTTTGCGGGAGTTTGAAGTAATGTTGTTGCAGTTGTAGATTGGTTACTTGACACATGACCTTATTAAAGATATACAAGCTTTGAGGAATAATATACAACTCATAGTTAACATTAAAGTACTCTGTTTCTCTTGAGTTATGTCTAGTTTTTTTTATCAAAACTTTGTAAAACATGTCAAAGAACATGTCGAATAACCACGAAAATCATTCGGTCGAAAAAGTTATTATACGGAATTTAGGTTATTAAATAGCAATGAATTTTCTTCGAGGTCGTGTTACAAATTTTCAAAAAATGTTTCAATGCACATTTTGTGATGTGTTACATGAAAAGCCTATTAACTAACACATCAATACTTAAAACACACTCATCAAAACACCCTTTGGTATTGGGTTGTTGCAAAGATTGCCAGTCATATTCATCTATTTCTCCACTAATAATAAATTAAAAAACATATGCAACATCAGTTCGCCTAAAAATGAAAGTTTATCTTTCGGTATTTGAAACTCTTGTTGAGCTAGTCTTTTTTTTCTTTATATAACTAAACGAGCTACAGATCATCGGTCCAACCCTGACATAAGCTCTGAGAACAAAAGACTATAGTTAAACCACCAAACTAGACCCAGTCTGGCCTAATCCATCCTGGTCATTGGCGCATTACGTCAGGAGCACAAGTGCATACTCACGACATCACCAACATTGATAAGTTATTACTCTAAAGAGCTGAAAGAATTATAATCCAAGTACTAGTGCCAAAATTTTAACGTGGTAACCGAAACTCGTCTACGCTTCTAGTCTAAAAGTTGCACTCTGCACATGAACCGAACAAACTATGGTTCTGGCTGCCAGCTTCCGGAGAGAAGCTCAAAGTTGATTACGCAACCGTATAAACCTTCACGACTTTAGACGTATCACATACAACAAGATTTTCTGAATCCGTTGGAGTGGTGCAGAGCCAATTGACCTAATCACAAGTCATAAATATGAGTTAAAACAAGAATACAAACTCCATTACTTGAAAATTTCAACGTACGTGACTCTTTTCAAGAAAGACAAAACTAGGCGGAACATAAGTAATTTTAGCAATCATTTGCCAAAAAGAGAAATTGTACAGATGGTGGAACCGTCACTCGTTATAATGAACAAACATGTCATTCTAAACTGAAAGTTGTAGGTTTTCAAAAAAAGAAATATGTGCAATATTTACTAGATGATCGGACGTATATAGAAAATATGAAGGCAAAACTTACCTTTCTGCTCAAATGTATGTTTAAATGTAGTAATTCATTGTTGTCACAAGTTTGATCGGCTTCAAAGTATCTTGACCAGTTCCAAGCCTTGACAGCTTTATCGTTGCCCCCCGATACTATGTACTTTCCTCTCTCCCCAAACATAGAAAATGCCCTATATCACAATTATAAACCAATTCAGACTTTATATATCAACGCATGAAAGTTGGTCAAAGTCACTACCATTGAGCTTAAAAAATAATAGATCATTAGCAAATATCAAGATTGTTTGGTATGTGTTCGGAAATTTGGAGATAAGAAGTGAAACTTGACAGTAAAAGTCAACAACTTACACACAAGATACAGCAGCAGTATGACCTCCAGAAGTATAATCTAAACGCAACCTTGTTCTTCTATCTGGATCTTGGTTTTCGGGTTTTGTTGACTTCGCTTGACCTCCTTTTCTTGATTTAGAAGAACCCTGGGATTTGGCAGCTTTAAATTCCGATTCTATGTTGATTACATCAACAACACCATCGCCTCGGGCCACAACACATATCTTGCCGACCTTATCTAACATATCAACTTCAGGAACCGCAATTGCATGAACAAAAGCAGGATTGAAACACTGAGGCGCATTACTGTTGTTCTCTGGATCAGACTTGCCTAAAATAAATAAATGATATTTGATCAGATACAACAAATTTATTATATTTCAGACAAGATTATTAAAGATTATTGATATGTCCATACCCAAATCCATAACTTTGTATGGTCGTCCTTTTGAGAAGTCCCACATTATAAGCTTTGAATCAAGCCCACCAGTAATGACTGCAAAAGGGTACTCGTGTTACATAACCAAATTAATTGTATACGCATTTAAGAGAATAGCAAGTATTGAGTACCTTCCCAAGGTCTCCAAGGAAGAAACTGCACACTGCTACATATCTAAAATGGAGTTAAAGATAAAAAAAAATATGTGTGCTGGTCAAGCGTTGTTTATCAAAGTTTTGAACAATCTGTTGACGGATCATTGTATCTAGTAAGAAAATACATCAGGTTGTTGGTTTTAGGATACACTTTCGTGGGCAGCTCTTAATGTCTTATAAAGGCACTTTTGGTGTATGTCAATGATCTGCAAGACATGAAGACAATAACACTAGTCAATACATCGACAATATTAGATATAGTTGTGTAACAAAAGTAAATTTATCGACCAAAAGATTAAACCTTTATATCACCACCATCATCAGCAGCTGCAATAAAAGATGACTTTGAGTTACACGAGATCTGCATACAAAGAAATGTAGGTTCAGTTATGATGTAAAATACGATAACAAGAAGGAATTACTGGATAAATGATAATGAGAATCTGAACCTGGTTTATCTCCTCTTTATTGTAATTGTAACTCTCCAATGGTTTCCAAGAGGCAAGCTGTAAGATGTCAACATTACGACCTTTAAGAATAAGCACGAAACACATAATTTGTTTCATATATAAAATTCAACAGAAGCTTGTATGTTTAGTGCCATTGCATATATGTGAAAAGATTTTCCTACGTTCATCGCACAGATTAAGAGCTCAAGTTTGACTAATTTGTGAGCGTCAAATGACTTAACATTACGAGAAGGAAATGTAAAAAGTATACAATAAAGGAATTACCATATGTACATCAAAAACCTTCACTTCATTTTCTGATGACACATATAAAATATCCTCATTCCCTGAAACACGAGAAACTACAATTAGCAATTGTGAAACACTCACTGAAGACTCAATAGGTTTGACCAGCAGATCAGTTATAGTAATGCCGATACGTATAGCTAGATATGGGGCCTTAGAAAATTCTTGAGAAATTGAACCAAAGACACAAAATGGTATGGATGCGACTAAGCAAGCAAGAAAAAAAGAAAGCCCAAAGGATTCAATTAAGAAAGATAGATAAAGAATTAGACCTTGTTTATAGCATAATGAAGAAATAGGATTTTGAGCAACATCCATGGTATACAATGCATCTTTAGATCGCATATCAAACCAGCAAACACGCCCATCCTGTATACACATTATAGCATAATTCAACACTTAATACCATATTATAATCCACAAGGGTAATCCAACACAGTTAGTTGAACCATAAAGATGGAATCTTGGGGGGTGTTCGAAATTGCTTGTTCCAAAATGCTCATGCTTTTCAAGAAACCAACTTCGAAACTGCTTATATGGGGTTGTTTTATATGACTGGCTTATGAGCTAATACGAGTGAGCTTATGGGCTTATATAGGGGGTTTTTAATAAGCCTCAAAATTGTGGCTTTTTTAAAGGGGGTTGGGCTTATATAACATGCTCCATTAGAAATTACAATATTACCCACAATCATACCTAATCTAAGCTTATTAAACAAACATTTGAGATTTTCAGCTTATTAAACATAACTATGATATGTAATCCATAAACTGCTTATATAACATACGCATAAGTCCGATTCATAAGCTTAGCCAAACAACATCTTGATTATTTCACCCTTACAAAATGAAATAAGCAGTTTAAATAAACAACCCCAAACACCCTTAAACTACTTAATACACTTTAACATGCCTTTAAGGTCAATCCCAATAGTACAATGCGAGAAACGAACAAACACCAACATCGTTCATAAAGGAAATGTAATTCTTTGTCTGAGGTAACAAGGCCTAAAAACTGAACAAACAATATAGAACAATTTATAATCAACTTCAATAAATATTCATAGTAGAAACTTAATGGGTTCAAACTAAAAACTGAAATAAAGAGAAAATGATAATGGTTACTTCGTCGGAAGAAGCGATGAGGGCAGGGCGGTGAGTGGAGGCGATACAGCAGGTTGCCATGGCTTTATGACCTTTCAGCCGTCGTGCGGCTTTTGTGGGCTTCGTCTCCACACTCTCTTCCGCCATTTTTGTTGATTTTGCACTGGTGGCGTTAGAGGGTGTTTGTTCAAGGTGTGTTTTAACTTTTAAAGCTTATTTAGCTTTGTTTTAGATTATAAGTTGTTTACTAAATTAAGTTTTGGGGACCAATTAATTAAGAGATGGTTTTTGCAATGTTTTAAAACCGAGGTTCACCGGCCGTTGGAGTCGGTTGACTCGTGTACCGGCTTGGAGACTGGACCAGATGTGATCGGGTTTTTGCTTGTTTGAGAATCGGATTGAACCGTAGGTTTTTTGTCGACCCGGGTTGACCCAGTTTGATAAACCCGAACGGGTCATGATTTTTCTTTTAAATCCAACAAAACCTTTTTTTCCATAAACATTTCTAATTACAGAGCTTCTATGCATGCCGATTCATTTACGTTGTTTGTTATTGGAATTGCTATGCTATATATGCTGGTACACCATGGTTGTGATAAGCGTTTGTCACTGTCATGTGTGCCGACATTAAGAAGATGCCTTCTAACCATACTTTCATAAGGCAATGACGAAAATGAGTAGTCTGAACAAAGGCGTAGAAGCCCGTCAGTTGGCTAGGCAACCTATTAGGTGTGCAGCCATGTCAGACTTACAAAAACTCTTATCTGAGCCAACAGATTGTTTCTTACGAAATTCTTTTAGTCATAGTTATTCAATAATGACACAGCAGTGACGGTAACAACCATGAACGGATTTGCGTTTCGATACGTTGTTTTTGTGTTGCACCGAGAACGAAAAGAAGAGATCGTGCAGCTAAATAGTATCGCAATCTCTTCTTCCAATTCCATTCATACATCAATTCTGCGTATCAAAACAAAAATACGATTATGACTGTTACCGCCACTGCCACCTCGAATCGCGATGCACAATGACTAATAGAAATTTCATATTACCTTAATGAGGCTATTATGAATATGAGCAGTTTCGATGAAAACCGTAAAAGTATGTAGCTTGGGTGTAGTGATCTGCGTTAAACTGCTGACGGTTTTGTATATACTGTTTGGTACATTGTGTTTGCTTACCATTGTTTGCATGTGATGTCCCTCCAATTTGATGCTACCTTGACTAGGCTATGATGAATATGAGTCGTTTCAATTGAAGCCGTGAAAGTCTGTAACTTGGCTAGGTAACCTACTTGGTGTGCAGCCATGGCGGACTTGCACTTTTTTAGAACCTTAAAGCTCTTATCTGAGCCAAGCGATCTTTCAAGACCCAAAAGACTTAGGTCAATTATTTTGCCTAATCTTAACTGTGCCCAAACTTATGCTTGCATACATCAAAATTTTCTTGTCCATTTACGGTATACAAAGTGACACACTGATGATAGCTACTTGCAAATCTGAGCTTTATATCTGTTTCAAAAGAAACTTTTGTACTGATAATGTGATTACCATTGAATCATACAAAAGGCCTTGATCATTGGTAGAATGCGTTTTAACAAAGAAGGATGTGGAGCCGAAGAGAATGTCGTGACAAGTAATTCGGTGCGAACTATTTTCTCGCCGCACCCTCTTCGGTTTCCCATCTTTCTTTGTGGACGCCCAACCTATTACTGATCAACGCTTTTTGTGGAGTTAGAAATGAAAAGGCGCAAACTAAAAATAAAAAACTCTCTCCCTTAAATTGGCTTATTGGGTGCATTTAGTTTCTATAGGAAACTTATTGTAGTAGTTAATTGCTTTATGATGTGTGCTGATTCTTGAGCAGCTTATCAGTGTCTAGAACATCAAATTCATACATTTTGTATCAAATTCTTATCTATTATGATATACAATTCTCTTTTTAAATCGATGTACATAAATCTTTGTTTTAACTTGCGTAAGCAAACACTCCGCCTTGAAATGCGGGCTTTAAACCTCGTTGTTGTTATTTTAGGGGGGGTGATCAAATAAGAGAAAAGTTTGACCACATTCAAATGTAAATGATAAAAAGATGTAATGGGAGAAAATGGGAGGTAGGTTTTGTCTAACATACGCTTATAGTGTCAGAGTAATAAAATAATATTTCTGTCCTAAACTACAAGTACGCCCGATCATAATAGACCGCTGATCGAACCGGACATGATCGAATCCATCCTTTTCCTCAACCTTAGAATTTGGTCGGTTTATCGACCGAGTTCTGCATTTTCTTCACCAAGCATATCGCGGGGTGAGATGTCGGTTTTATAAAGTGGGCGCATTGTTGAAGGTTACCAATGCGTAAATTTTATAGGGCACGTCACCTTAGCATATACATATAACACTACTATACCTAAAACATAGTTTCTAGCTATAACATGCTATAGGACATGTGAGATTCATAACACACCATAAATAAGACATCACTCACTCTAAAAAAATGAAGCAAATAAGGCTCACCATCACCATGGCTAGGCGACGGATAACACAGGGATAAAGACGACCCAAATGCAGCTTGGCGATGCCAGCAAAAAAGTGCCCTATAATGTATCAAATGGCACTGCACCGTAGACATAGCCTAATAATTATGAATAGTTAATTAACCTCTCAACAAACACATCTAAAGATAACCCATTTTCTAAGCATAAGTTTGATGGTGAGTGACTCGTACTTAACATTTATACTATATATAAAAGATTTACACTTTACTGTTGAATATTGATAAAATTAAGAAAATTATATTTGAATACCATAATTTCATTAGTTTAAATAGTGTTTGATCCCCAAATCCTAAAAAAATTATTTTTCATTTATAACCCATAAATTTTTTTATCACTACAACTATTTGCCGCTATAAATCCTGTTGCTATACACGTGTACTCGTATAGTGTAGTTAATTAGTTAACTAAACAATATTAAATTTCTAATATAAATAGGTTGTTAGCATAATTATTGCAATCTAGTTGAGAAGTATCAAAATAGTACAAACTCTAGAAGTGGTTTTTCAAGGTATTATGCTCAACTGCTCAACTCCGTAATCCATCCCGTGCTCGACACATGTTTAATTGTTTATTATTAAAGTATTAGTGGTTAGGTGGATGTTTTCCTATATCTTCTTTTGCTTTATTACAAAATTACAAATATACCCTCATTTTTATGAGCAACAAATACTTATAACTTATGTTTTATTACTTGTACTTTTTACTTCACTTGTACTTTATATTTTGTTAGGAGTACTTTGTGCATTAAAACCTGTTCCTTGTGCACTAAAACTTATGCTTTATTACTTGAATAATAGAGGAAGACGTAAATGATTGTTCATACTTCATAATTCGTATTAGTCAGTATTGTGTTTCGTTTACTGTAACACCCCCAAATTGGGTCGCAGCGGAATAAGGGTCCGGGGCGTATTACTTCTCAGATCAATAACACAAGATGTATATAGAACGACCAAAAAGTCGTTTAAAAAATGATACATTGGATTTAACAAAGTATTTGTTACATAAGCCGATGCTTCACTTGTCCACTTGTTCTAAGTACAAAGATTTCTAGCCCATACAGTTATACAAAATGAAATGCGACAAAATCTTTAATGCATGATATCCCAATCAAAACCACCAATGTATCCCTTGCACCTCGTGCTTACTGATCCCCTGAAAAACATTGCTTTAAAACGTCAACAATAATGTTGGTGAATTCATAGGTTTGATAAATCATATATTGTAGGACCACAAGATTTCCCAAGTGTATGATAATGCAACAGATGCAGACATCATATAAATGTAATTACGTTGCTCTAAGCTCATGACACTGAAGCTTGACATGAATGAATACCAAATAAATGGTCTACATTGCCCGTGGTGATGTTCTAACCCGCAACATCCTATATTCGACATGGTATACGTTCGTTTGTCCAGTGATAGCTAATCACCCGAACGGGGTTGTCAAACCCAATAGATCTATTAATAACATTCGCGCTCACAATCCCGCAATTGACAATTCATGATAATGGGCTCAGATATGGGTTATCGCTACTTAGGCAACACATAATCATAACATGAAACTTTAACCACTTGTATCCAATTGTAAAACATTGCATGTTTTTCACCCCAAAAACTTATAAAACAAAAACATGTAAAACGTGGGGCTATGAACTCACCTTGAGTGAGCGAATAACAAGTATATCGCAGATAATGCTTCACGTAAATCGTCAGATGCAACCTATTTAAATTAAGGTCGTATAAGTACCATGTACTTCGATTAACCAATATCATATGTTCCTATATAGCTCATCATACTATCGTTCGGGCTATCATAATTAAGAGGTCATGTAGTGAACGTATGAGGAGCTAGGACACTTTAAATCGTAAATCCAACAACTCGTCGATACGCTACCCCGAAGAGGCCTCATTATGAAACTCCCTAGTAATATAGCACTTTGCTTAACTAATACCACATATGGTCTATATAGTTCAATCACCATCTAATTGTTTTGGAAAAATTGTATTTAATAAATTAAAACGTTTATATTTCCCGTTGTAGTAAAACTGGTGTAACTTTCGCGTTTTAAGTCCGATTTTGACGTTTCTTATGCCCACGCTTTCGTATTAGGACGAGTTATCATAATTTGACATTTTCATATTTTTGACCCTCTGATGAACAGTACTTTTTACTGTTCACACCAGTTATAAAGTTATTTTTATAGTTTTAATTATCGTAAAACCCGTAAACGTCATATTTTATTCGTTATAGCTCCGTTTTTAGTGATTCTTTCGAGCACGTTCTCGTAATTGAAAGTTCTACTTATTTATGAGGTTTACAAAAATAATTATTTCTGTCATGAACAGTAACTTTTATAAAAATAGTTTTATAAAAGTATTAATTGTCGTAAACTCGCGAAATTCATAACCCGTTCGTTATTAATTGAAAAATTACGATTCTTATCATTTTGGAATCCTAAAAATATGTATAATTTGTTAAAAATACCAAACTTGCTGTTTGAATAATTTTTATAAAAAGTTTTTATAAAAATTCTTTTACGACTCCGTTTATTAACGTATAACTTGTTTTTACCGTAACTTTTTCGTTATCAAACCATTTATCAAGTTTCTTACATGCCCGGATTCGTCTTGAGATGTATTATCTTATAAAAATATAAAATAATTATATTTTTATACACTTTTTGGACAGAATGTTTGATTGACTTTACTAAGTCTATATATAACCTTGTTTTTATACTTTTCCACTTTTGTAATCTACCACAAGTCTCATATTTACATATAATAAGAGTCCATTAGTCCATAATTGTCCATAAGTTCATTCTTTGCCCAAATGTCCAAGGTGACAAGATTAACAAATCCATAATAACACTTAAAAATCATAACTTCATTAAGTAACCCTAATTTACTAGT
>BQNB010101557.1:0-24441 GCA_026074375.1 Tanacetum coccineum | reverse complement strand
TCTTGTCACGAAGGAAGATGGACAAGAAATGGCCAAACCCACTTGATGACATAGTGCTACCAAAAAGAGAAAGTGTTAAAGTGCAAGTGAATAAACAGTTTTTAAGTGGCCTTGTGTACCTTCCACAAACCCATAATAAAATGAGTAACCCCTTACCCAAATTCCAAATATACCACATAATGTATAAATGTTAATGCGTAATATACAAGTTACTAAAACATGATCATTAGAATTTTTGATGATATTATAAGATCGGAATAAAAGAATAGCCCCTAAAATTTCCAAGGACTATAAACCATACATGATGATGCTCTAGAATCTAATCCAACCAAGATTGTCACTAGGAGATGTCTTCTTTACACAATTACACTTCAAAAGAAAACACAACATATACAATCTATGGAATCTACGAGGTGTAATAGCCATTTATGTTTTTTTAATAATGGCATATTTTCATGTACCACCATGATATTATCCTAAAAGAAATTATTTATATTGATTTTTAGAATTTCAAGTTTTGTAACTAACTTCATGTTATGATAGTTAATTGATATGTTTAAACGCGTGTCTAGTTTATTCAATGTTTGATACATGGGTCACATTATTTATGTTTACATTTTTATCTTTGGTTGCTATATGTATCAAGATTCTTTGTTAACACAGTCAGATATCAAACACGAGAATTAGACATGTAATCAAGGACGGAACTTAGAAAAGAACGAGGGGGTTGTAGCCCTCCTCAAAATTTTCGACCCTATGTATATTTTATAATCTTTTATATATGATTTTAGTCATTTTTTATACAAAAATTTCATTGTAATGTATATCGGCCCCTCTAAAATAAATAGTTTTTAAGTTCGCCCATGAACAAAAAAATTCAAGTTCCGTCCCTGCATGTAATGGCTTTTCTTTTAGATCATATCTTATGTTTATGAGACGTGTGACGATTTTTATTAAAGAACTGGTAGGTAAGGGGTCGACTATAGGAGTTTTCACCATATCCTTTGCTTTATTGAGAAAAGTCAACTTTTGCTCTTGTAAATAATTTTTTTTCCTCTTTTTCTTTAGCTAATTAAGTTTTTTGACATTTTAACCGACCAGTTACGTGCTTAAGCCCATCATTCACGTACAGACTTAAACATGATAAAGTCTTTCCTTTTCAAAAGATTGGTGTGGCATAAGATTATCAAGTTAGTCTTAAGAAAGCAACACTGATTTAGTAATACATGTCTTAAAAGAGTAAAAGTTCAATAAGAAATGCCAACCTATTCAAGATTCACCATCATGGTAGAACAATATTAGTCTTAAAAAAGCAATGGACCAGAAATATGCATTCACTCCAAATAATTGAAAAAAACTGTGATAGATTCTTAGTTATCGGCTAACTAAAAGGTATTTATCGATATGATTTTATCAAACTAGTAATTGTTTATTCAAAAGGTCATGTAGCTTACTGTTACCATGAGATAATATGTCTTAACTAAATGGCTATATGTTCAAATCTGGTCAAAAACAAGTGGACTCTAAAAGCCATCTTTAAAGGAGTATAGGCGGTGTCATTGCTCAGACCTATCACTTGACGAGAGCCACAAAATTTAATTCACTTTGATTATATATATACACAATATATAAGACTCAAGTCTAATTAGTTCGTGCAATACTGATACATATATATATTTTATGTGTGTTTAAATGCCTCTAATGAGACAGAGTCACCTAAATTCACAAGACGACCTAGTAGATCGTAATATGTTTGTGCATTTTCAAAACAGTGATTTTGTGCTTAATATTCTATACTAATGAATCTATATTTTCTTTATCTCAATCAAAAAATGATTATCACAAATCACAAAGTATATATATTCCAGAGATTATAATAATTCAATTCAATAGAAATTGTACATCATTCTTTCCATTTTCTTCCCACTTTTCCTACCTTTCGTTGTCAAATAATCTATATGCCATTCTTTTGTTAGGCTACTTTGTAAAATATTCGACGATGAGTCTGAAAAGATATTCCAATATGTCATATCGTACTCTTATATGATTGTTCCAATACCTACTTGACCAACATGCAAGGTTATCTTTTTGTTTGATTACTTTTTTAAGTTCAACTATGGGTTTTCGGGCAAAAAAGATAAAACAAAACTCGAACTTATCAATTTGTACTTACTACAAGGCACCAATACGAGCGGACCACTCGCTAGAGCATCTTTTGTCTTAGTCACTAGCTCAAGTATTATTCGTAACCGACCACCTCATACATGCGATAAATGGATGAAATCTTGATCAAGATTACTCGACTGGACCGCCACTCAAGGGTTGTGTCACTTTCGTTGTTTCTTTTTAGAAATTCCTTGAAGTGTTTGGAGTAAAATTCTAACTTGTCATGTTGTACTCCATCGGACCACCACTGGACCACCGAGAACTGGCCGTCCGAATATGTTTGTCTTGATAACTTGGTTTGAGCAATCTTTTGTAGGGACCAAGTAACTCGTAGTCGAATCATCAATTATACAACTTAATTTTTCATATACGATATGATGATATACATTAGGATTCATGCACCATAGAATCTTATGATCGATAATGTATAATTTGTTTGTCCCCCCACTCACCTCGTTTGATTAATCAACCTTCCACTGTGTGTGGACAACTAGTAAAGATCCCTTATGACCACTGTTCTTCTGTGTGCCATAATTGTAAAAAGAGGGGTCAAATACGTCTTGCCAACTTGCTTTTCCTAACATATTTCTTCATATAATTTGTTTTGTTTTTGCTTATTTTGCCTTTTTACCCACACAATCAATATTTTTGAAGATACATTGATGTTTATATATTAATACAAAAATGAATATGTATGTGTATAAACTATAAAGTATAAACAAACGTAATCTTCACACATAAGGGGCTTTTGGGATTGCATATTTTCAGTCAATAATGCTAAGGTATTCATTTTAGCACAAACTGTTAGAATAATATTTTTGACTAATGTGGGATTAATCATTTGAACCCTTAAGTATGCCTTAATAACATAATTTATCTTAACTAACAATTGACAGTTATTTGATGGAAATAACTGTCATAACAATATATCTCAAGGAAGTGACCGTCATATTCATGTATCTTGTCAAGAACAGATTCTCTCAATCAAACATCAATTACTTGTGAGAAATCCTTTCATCAGATTATTGATTTCGCTATCGGAATCGACTAACCTTAATGTTATGACTTCATCATCCAATTCTAATCCTCAATCGGTTCTACTGTCAAGTAAATTTACTTTAATATTAGTATGATATAATTACATGTGACTGATCATGTGTATGTTTAACACAAACACATATAAACGTGCGAATAACCACAATCTATTCTTTCTTGAAATACTCAAAAATAAAGGTCGTTATTTTTTTCTAACACAACATACATTACTATCTATCACTGCTATACTTTGCCTCAGCTAATTAAGCTCTAATTAATATTGATCAACTGAAGGTGTACACCATCGCTAATATGCAGTGTCCTCTCGAGTAAAACTTATGGCTCTGTTCCTGTTAATATGCCGACAACGAAATCCAATATTGCAAAATATGAGGACAATTTTTATTGGTAATCATGTTTTCTTACTTTCTGGCAAACTAATATACACGATTTGAACTCAACGCTGCATAAATTCAAACTATGTAAAACCAGTTTTTTTTCAAAAGATTGATTTAAGTATGGTTGTTAAGATCTCGATCCTGATCTTAGGATCTTACGATTTTACGATACTGGAAAACAAAAACGATCTGGATCCTACATAGGATCTTTAAATACTTAAGATCTTATAGGATCCCGATCTTGACCATAGGATCTTAAGATCTACTCCGATCCGATCTTGCTTTTCTCGAACCACAAACAAAAAACTACAAATTTATGAGTTGTATTTCTAAAAAACTACATGTTAATCTTTTTAAATATTTCATAATCATAACTTAGGACAACATTTATATGAAACATTTATATAACTTTGTGTTTATGATATATAACAATTTGTAGATTTATATAATATTACAAAGACTATTAAGACAGTGACATTATAGTAAGATCTTACGATCCCGATTTGACTTTACGATTTCGATCTTGCAAAGACAAAAACGATCATGAATAGGATCCCAATCTTGAAAACCTTAATTTAACTACTTCAAAATGAATTAGACGTGAGACATGACCATTTTAATATGGTAGTCACAATTTTTTTTACCAATTAACTACTCACGAGTCAACAAACTTAAACAAAGCACGATCCTTATCTTAGGATCTTACGATTTTACGATACTGGAAAGCAAAAACGATCCGGATCCTACATAGGATCTTTAAATACTTAAGATCTTATAGGATCTCGATCTTAACCATAAGATCTTAAGATCTACTCCGATCCGATCTTGCTTTTCTCGAACCACAAACAAAAAACTACAAATTTATGAGTTGTATTTCTAAAAAACTACATGTTAATCTTTTTAAATATTTCATAATCATAACTTAGGACAACATTTATATGAAACATTTATATAACTTTGTGTTTATGATATATAACAATTTGTAGATTTATATAATATTACAAAGACTATTAAGACAGTGACATTATAGTAAGATCTTACGATCCCGATTTGACTTTACGATTTCGATCTTGCAAAGATAAAAACAATCCTGAATAGGATCCCAATCTTGAAAACCTTGATTTAACTACTTCAGAGTTGTTTACACTTTACATGAATTAGACGTGAGACATGACCATTTTAATATGGTAGTCACAATTTTTTTTACCAATTAACTACTCATGAGTCAACAAACTTAAACAAAGCACGTTCAAACATATAAAAAGCCATTAGACGGAAATACCAATGCGTTTACATCATCTATACTTGATCGATTATTAAATAAAGCTAAATAAACAATGTACTTTTGTTAGGAATTTATTGATGGTAATACAATTGTATATAATACAAATTTCTCTGATTATAACAACATGATTAAGGCCTGCTATTAGCAGTGTCCTAAAACAGAATTTCACTTGAATTGGTGCGATTGTTTTGAGGATACAACAATCGAATAAAAAATAAATACTTTAATCTGACGAACCTGAATTGTTCTTCACGATGGATTTTGCAGCCATATAAATAGTGCATGAAAAGGTATCACCAAGCATTGCAACTCTTTAAAATACCATTATATGGTATAACCGTCAAAAAATAATCGTTGCATCAGTTTGGTTAAAAGTCACAATGTAAAACCTAATCTAGATATATAAATATAATTCCAAAAATTTCAACTAGAGCCCGAGGCTCATCTTTTGACCATATAATATACATATTAATTATGTATATATAAAGTACAATTAATCCAATTAAGCCTAAAATCAACCAACAAGCTCTCTACCAAGGACTGATCCATTTGTTAGTCATGGGTGAAAAGACATTAAAAGGAGATAAATGTTTCATTGTTCTAGCAATGTGGGATAAGACTTTATAAGTTCCAACAATACCTCACATTTTATATTCAAACACTAATAATACCCCAAATTTGAATAGAAAATAAGATCATTTAAAGTTACTTATTGTTCTATATCCATCAAATGTAATATGACATGCATCAGATTAGGTGTCTTTTGGACTTGAACCTATCCTAGTGAGTACTTATCGGATATCCTTTGTGGATAGTGAACATATGTTTTTAACTATCCACGTTGTATAGTAAATCGAGACAATGAGTATCACACATATCATATTTATGCAATAACATATTCTTACCATTGTGTTCATTTCTGTCGTGAACATATCATTATTCATGAAAATTTTAGAAAACTTAGCCACCTGGTTCCTAAAGATGCGACCATACATCAATCTCATGTAGATAATGCCAATCAAGAATATTCTGTAGTATTCTACTGAAAAGCTATTAGTATTATTAAGACTTAAAATTCAGCCCTTTATATCAACGAAAAAATACACAAAAATTCATCTTAGGAATGAGCATACATGTGTGTTAGTACTTTTGAGTTTTACTTAACTGGATTTCCTATTGAACCTAGACTATGAGATCTCTAATTTTGCTGGGATCTCTAGTTTTGCTATGTTAGATTTCCGTTGAGTAGTCACTTATTGTGTTGTGTTTAAGCCCATACGATGTAAATATGACTTGTTCTATAAAAAGGCCTTTTGTCAAAGGATCAGCTATATTTTCTTTTGACTTTACGTAGTCGATGGAAATAATTCCATTTCTTAACAAGTCCTTTAACGTATTGTGGTGACGTCTTATATGTCTTGACTTGCCATTATAAATGTGATTCTTTGCTCTAGTAAGAGCAGTCATACTATCACAATGTATACATGCAGCAGTCACAGGTTTTGGACATAAAGGAATACCCTTTAGAAAGCTTATAAGCCATACATCTTCTTCAACGGCTTTGTCTAAAGCTACAAATTCTGCTTCCATAGTTGATCTGTTATTTACAATTTGTTTAGATAATTTCCATGATAGAGCAGCCCTCCAAGTGTAAATACATAGCCACTTGTGGACTTGCCTTCATTATGGTTGAAAATCCAATTGACATCACAATATCCTTCTAACACTGGAGGATAGTTAGTGTAAAGTATCGACTAAGTTGACTTACACTATATGCCAAATCCGGTCGTATACAATTCATTATATACATCAAGCTTCCTAGAACTTGTGTATAATGTAACTGAGATACACTTTTTCCTTTGTTCTTCTTTAGTTGAACCTTCAGATCAAAGGGAGTTACAACTGGCCTATCATTATTTCTTAAGGGTCTTCTCAATGTAATGAGATTGGCTAGGGATGTATCCATTGGAATTATTTTGAATTCCTATACCAAGAATGACATCAGCTTCTCCCATGTCTTTCATATCAAATAAAGAATGAACCATTTTCTTGGTTTGGTTAATAACATCCATATTTGTTCTCATAATCAGCATATCATTTACATATAAATAAATAATGACAAATGCATTTTTGTATTGTTTAACATAAACACATTTATCACATTCGTTTATTTGAAAGCCGTTTGATAAGAGTGTTATCAAACTTTTCATGCCATTGTTTTAGGGCTTGTTTAAGTCCGTAAAGAGATTTAACCAATTTACAAACTTTATGCTCTTGATCTTTGACAACAAACTCCTCAGGTTATTGCATATAGATTTCTTCATCTAATTCACCATTTAAGAACGCAATCTTTATATCTATTTGATGTATAATCAGGTTGTGAATTACTGCTATAGCAATCAATATTCTTATAGAGGTTATCCTTGAACTGGTGAACACGTATTAAAGAAATCTTGACCTTCTTTTTGACGGTATCCTTTGGCTACTAAACGAGCCTTATACTTCTCTATGGTACCATCAGGTCTTAGTTTCTATTTGAAGATCCACTTATGGCATATTGGTTTATGTCCTGAAGGTAGATCAACAAATTTCCATGTATTGTTATGCGCAAGCCTCTTTCCAATTAGGTGCTTATGATGATTCCAAAGCAGCCTTATATGTTTATGGTTCTTCATTAACAATATACGTCATATAATCAGGTCCAAAGTCTTTGGTGACTTTTGCATGCTTACTTCTTCTTGGTTTAACATTCTCTTGTGAAACCTCAAAAGCATTGTCTCTTTGATCTTGAGACAACTGATCATCTAATACTCTTTTTCTTAGATTTGAGATTTGTTTATCTTTATCCTTATAAGGAAAGGTATTTTCAAATAATTATGCTTCAGTAAATTCTATAATTGTATTGTTGCTTATGTACTTTACATTGGATTTGTAAACGAAGAACCTATAAGCAACACTATTCTTTGTTGGACTAAGATAAACACTATCAAGTATTTTTGGTCTAAGTTTGGTTCTCTTTGGTAAAGGTATTTGAACATTTTCCAAACAACCCTACACTTTCATCCTTTTATAAGAATGTTGATTTCCTTTCTATGACTAATATGGAGATTTGTCACTCTTCTTATGAGGAATTTTATTTAATATTATGTTTGCAGCAAGACATGCTTCACCCCAAAGACTATGAGGAGCCCCTGAAGTAATTAACATTGAATTGATCATGTTCTTCAATGTTTTATTCTTACGTTCAGCCACTCCATTTTGTTGTGAAGTGTATGGGGCTGTTGTTTGGTGTACAATACCAAAAGTAGAGCAAAAATCAGAGAAGTCATTGGATTCATATTCTCCTCCTCTACCAGACCTTAGAATTTTGATCTTTTTGTCTAGTTGATTTTTAACTTTTGCTTTATATGTATTACACATATTCAAAGCTTCATCATTGGTATTTGTTAAGTACACATAACATAATCTATTGCAATCATCAATGAAAGTAATATACTAATTTTTTCATCCTCTTGATGGAGTTGCTTTCAAATCACATAAATCAGTATGTATTAAACCAAGTATTTCATTTGATTTTTCTACAGCTTTATGTTAATGACTTGTGAATTTAGATTACATACAGATTTCACACTTAGATATTTTATCCTTAGAATATTTAGGCAACATGACTAAGTTTATCATTCTTTGCAAGGAACGAAAATTAACATGGCCTAATCTAGAATGCCATAAGAAAGAAGGATCAATCATGTACACAGAAGCGGTGCTAGTGCCCGCGTTATTATTATTAATAACATTGTCATCAGTTACAACACTTAGTTTGAAGAGTCCCTCATCGAGGTAACCCTTTCCAACATACACACCACCTTTAGTGATTATAAATTTGTCTGATTCAAATACAAGTTTAAATCCCTTATTACTAAGAATAGGGCCAGAAATCATATTCTTGATGATGTTTGGTACATGCAACACGTTTGAGAGTACAAGATCCTTTTGAGAAGTCAGCTTTAGTATGACTTTCCCTTTTCCTTCAATCTTTAAAGCGGTTCTGTTCCCCATGAACATTGGTTCTGGTTCATTCACCTTTTGGTAAGATATAAACATCCTTCTTAAATTACAGATGTGATTTGTGGCACTTGTATCAAACCACCAATCAACAACATTAATGGTTAAGAAGGATTCAATAACTCCAACAAATTCTTTTGGAGATTCAACATGGTTTGCTTGATTGGAATTTCCTTCATAATTTCCGCTTCGTGCTATTTCGTATGGCGAGAATCCTTAGCATTGTGCCCATGTTTCCCACAGACCTAACAATGATAGACTTTCTTGAAGTTGTTGTTCTTTTGTTGGGTGGAATCCTTCTTTCCATCCTTAGAATATTTCTGTCAAGAACCACCACCATTTTTGCCTTTGTTTTTGTGGTTAGACTTGGATTTGGAAGAGATTTCTCTAAACATGTTTGCATTTAGTTCTATTGAATTTGAATTAGCCTTTTCATTCATTATGTTAACTTCATCAATACGAGTTTTGAGATCAAGTTGCTCAAAACTCATATCATCAGTCAAGTGTTTATGATATAACTTAAAAATTTTCCAGGATTGGGGCAATAATTCAATAATTGAACCAACAAGAAAGTTAGAGTTTATACACATGCCTTCTACTTCCATTTCATGGACAATGATTTGGAGTTCTTCCTAAATTATTCTTTATGATGGATTTTGCAGTCATATAAATAGTGCATGAAAAGGTATCACAAGCGTTGCAACTCTTCAAAATACCGTTATATGGTATAACTGTTAAAAATTAATCGTTGCATCAGTTTGGTTAAAAGTCACAATGTAAAACCTAATCTGGATATATAAAAATAATTCCAAAAATTTAAACTATAGCCCAAGGCCCATCTTTTGACCATATAATATACATATTAATTATGTATATATTAAGTCCAACTATTCTAATTAAGCTTAAAATCAACCAACAAGCTCACTACTAAGGACTTGATCTATTTGTTAGTCATGGGTGGAATGGCATTAAAAGGAGATAAAGGTTTCATTGTTCTAGCAATGTGGGATAATACTTTATAAATTCCAACATTTTTACTCTTAAATAAAGTTTTTTTCTAGATGCAACTACAATGATTATTGTGTCATAAAGTATCAAACACGATAGTTAAACAATTGTCCCCGTATCCAACATATCGCAAAGCTTAAACAAAGACAAACACATATCCAAACATCAAATACACTTGCTTCAAAACGGGTTTTGCATCATTCATCTTAAAATTCAGGAATTTTCCAACAACAAATTTCTTAGAACATGCAACTTGAGTCCTGTATTTATTTTCTAATGATTCTTAAATCTCCTTTGCAGTTACAAAGGTTGAATAAATATCATACAAGGAATCATCCAAAGCATTCTTAATATAATTTCTGCAATTATATTCATTATGATTCGATTGTGAGACGACCCTTTCATAGTCTGCCACTTGTGCCTTAGTAGGAACATTCTATCCATCCACAAGATAGGGATCTGTTGGTTCAGAATCCGTGAGAACAAACGACATATGAAATGATGTTAAGTAAAACAACATCTTTTGTTGCCAACGACGAAAATTAGACCCTCTAAACTTTTTAGGTTTTTCAACATGAGATTTCTGTATGGTTTGATCCATCCTGAAAATTCTGATTTAGATTGTTAGGAATTTATTGATGGTAATACAACTGTACATAATACAAGTATCTCAGATTACAACAACGTGATTAAGGCCTGCTATTAGCAAAAAAAAGAATTTTGCTCGAATTGATGCGATTATTTTGAGGATACAACAATCAAATCAAGAATAAATACTTGAATCTGACGAATCTAAATTATTCTTTATGATGGATTTTGCAGTCATATAAATAGTGCATGAAAAGGTATCACAAGCGTTGCAACTCTTCAAAATACCGTTATATGGTATAACTGTTAAAAATTAATCGTTGCATCAGTTTGGTTATGTAAAACCTAATCTGGATATATAAAAATAATTCCAAAAACTTAAACTATAGTCCAAGGCCCATCTTTTGACCATATAATATACATATTAATTATGTATATATTAAGTCAAACTATTCTAATTAAGCTTAAAATCAACCAACAAGCTCACTACTAAGGACTTGATCTATTTGTTAGTCATGGGTGGAATGGCATTAAAAGGAGATAAAGGTTTCATTGTTCTAGCAATGTGGGATAATACTTTATAAGTTCCAACATTTTTACTCTTAAATAAAGTTTTTTTCTAGATGCAACTACAATGATTATTGTGTCATAAAGTATCAAACACCATAGTTAAACAATTGTCCCGTTTCTGGTGTTTTAGTCACCTTTTAATGGCCTCGTATCTAACATATCGCAAAGCTTAAACAAAGACAAACACATATCCAAACATCAAATAAAATACAAACTGCAAAAAAGCAATATAAAATTACCATCTATGATCACGTATCAATCTTAAAAAAAACAAAAAAACATACTGTAACAAATTAGATAGCAGGCAAACTTCAGTATCAATTATTTGAACACCGACACGGCTCTACAACAATACTTGCAACACTACCATCTACAATCACATAGAAAAGTTAAACAAACACAAACACATGTCCACAAATCTAGAAATAAAAAAAAATCAGCATGCAACAACAAATCAGTTAGCAGCCAAACCTCTGCTTGAGTTATTCGAACACTGACTTGCAGCTCGACTTCACAACAGTATCTTTAACATCACCACTCAAGAAACTAAAAAAATAAATAAAAATATCATGCAACAATGAATCGTATAGAAAGCCAAACCTTGGTATCAATCCTTCGAACACCGACTCAGCTCCGCAACAATGCCTACAACACTACCATGCCCACAAAACGCATACGCACAAATTCATAAACAAAAACAAAAAGAAAAAAATAGCACAGTCAAACCTCAATATCAATTATTCAAACACCAAAACCTTAAACGATGAACACTAGATCAAACCTAAACCACCGCTACATGTGATTTTCGAAACACCAAAACTGTAAACAATCACCACTCCTCAATATCCACCATTGCATGTGTGTGTAAGAGAGAGGGGGAAATGAAAGACCAACCAAATTAGGAGGTCATTGTAATTGGAAAAGACTGAGGGTGGAGTCAACAATGGAAAAAAGGTGGCCAACATGCAATAGGAGGCAATGGTTAGTGGAGAACCCACTAACCATTTTTTTAATCCTCAAACCCGACAGATCCACTCGACTTGGCTCGGCTCGGCTTGTGAACAGTGTCGGCTCAAGCCGTGGCTCCTCATTGCTTCCAAGCCCATCCCTTCCCTTAAGCCAGTTCCAACCTCGGTGGCTTCACAACAATACCGACTCCCATATGAACTTTGATAAATTCTATATACTATAATGCTCAATATTTATCGGATTATATACACTTGTATACTAACTCGGTTTTTAGTACGTCACCATAGCTTGATTCCTTAATGCCTCAAACAAGGCGAAACATACACTAAGGGGGAGCACTTACATCATCGACTTACTATCTCTAATTTAACAACACTCATTTGCTTCAAAAAAAGAAGGAAAAATGGTTAAACTTGTACTAAAAACTTGAATACTATAACTTTTTAGAAAAATGAGTTTATATTTTGTCATCATCGAAAAGGAGGAGATCATTAATATAAATAATGTCTAAAAACGTTATTTATATTTTTCAGTTCATTTTGATAATAACAAAATGTAAAAACGTCTTACGTAAACAAGTTTTTAGTCGTAAAATTCCATCTTGACACAACATCACTTAAGGTTTGAATAATGATTATTAAACTAATTTAAGTAATGATCAAAGAAATATTTTTCATACACTTTACATGTTACACATTACATTTTAAAATGAACTAGACATTTTTCAAAAGAATTATACAAATCAATTTTATATAAATGAAAAATGTTTTATTAAATTCAAATTTAAAAGCAGCCTTCTAGAAGAAAGATTATGAAAAGATTTGCAAGTAACCACAAAAGACAAAAGGTCCAGCTGTCTACAGCTGGACGGTTCCCTTATTGATAAGGAAACCGTGAAACTCTTCCCTTTTGCCTATAAATAGAAACTCATTTCTCATACATAATGCAACTCTTTCAAGGCCAAACTTTCTATACATTTTCAATAGCATTTAACCAATTCTCTTTGATTATTACACTACTTTAATCTCATTCAAAGTGATCCAATCCTCATCCACATAGTGTGCAAGTTAAGAACACAAGTTATCAAGAAGATACAAGGTGTTATAGTCTACTATTAGTTGTGGTAACATTTGTTACATCCCTTGTAAATTTTTTACATCAAGTTCATAACCACCAAACATATACCTTCGTTAGATACAGTTAGTATTTTAGTCCTGCAAATACGTTAGTTATCAGGTTAGTATTTTAGTCCTCAACATATGTGTGTGAAAAGTTTGGTTCTATCCTGAGAAGAACTCAAAATTTAGCTTAGTGTCGAAAACATCTGTTAGCAATGTTGTACGGGTTTCTTCACTTAAAGGGATCTTGTTAACATAGTGAAGTAAACTCTTGATTTGGGTACTCAGGGACTGGAGTAGGGCGAAGAGATGTTTTATAGTCGAACCACTATAAATCATTGTGTCTTGGTTTGATCTTTCCATCTCTTACTCATTTATCATTGTCTTATATATTGTTTATTGTCTTGCAATACTTATTGTGATTGATTGTTCTCATCATATACTCGGATCTAAAGCTTTTAAAATGCTTACTTTTAAACAAGAAAATGGTAAAACTAATAAACCCCCCTTCTAGTTTTCCATAAATTTGTTCCTCTATGTGTTACTGGAGTTAGATACTACTGGGCCCCTCATTAAATTGATCAGATGTTTGCATGATGTGTCCAAAGGGTAGACAAGATGAATCTTGATTACATTTGGTAATGTTAGGAATTCAGTTTTTAGTGAAGTGACGACCATTATCGATCTCATGAGCCTTTGTAATAGTTAGACAATATTATGTAATAATTAGTAAGCTAACCGGGCCGACTTATAGAAAGTCCAAGGAAAGCCCGGCCCGACCCATATCTTGTAACTATATAAACCCTCTCCACACATGGATAGGGTGTTGGTTGAATGCATTTTCTCACATTTCATGTGTGTATTTTTAGTATGTTCTCCCATCCACTCTCTCTCTAGCTTTCTCTCTATAAGTTTATAAGTGTGTGTGAAATTCATATCCTTCAATTGGTATAAAGAGCCATGGTTCTATCTTGGGGCAATAAGTGATTTATGGTTTGTGTTGAGCTTATTAGTTACGACTTATTTGTGGCTTATTTTTTAGTCGGCCTATTTGTTTTTGTGCGTTTGGGATTTTGTGTATGCCAATTCAAAAGTAACTGTGTAACGTGTGTTGTGCTTTCCAATTTGTGTATGCGTTTGGGCTTTTGTATGCGTTTGGGCTTTTGTGTGATAATTTACAAACAAAATTTGTGCTTTACAAATCTGTCATGTGTTGTTCAATAGGGCTTTACAAAATTTATGTGTGTCGACAATATTATGCATTTTATTATTTGTTATCAAGCTCGAAAGTTCTTTGATTAAATCTAATCTATCATTTTTAGGAGTATTAGAGAGTAGCTTATTTCGGTTTAACAACACTTTTTGCTCAACTTATTTGCTGCTTATTGTTGAGGTTTTGTGTGGTGCTAAACAAGTGACAACAGAAACGCGTTCAAGGTGTTTGAGGTTATGTCAGACCGATCTACTCAGTTTCTATGTCAACCGAACTAGTCAATTTTTCAAACAACCGATATAGTCAGTTTTTTCAAACAACCGATCTAGCCAATCAAGAGACAACCGATCTAGTATTTTTACTTCAAGAACCGATCTAGCACTCTTGCTTCAAGACCCAAACTAGTTATTCACCTTAAGGACCCGAACTAGTAAACACCCTTGAGAACCGAACTAGTCAAGTTCCTTTAAGGAACAGATCTAGTAGTTTTCGTTAAGGGGAACCAAACTAGCTGAAGACCTGATCTAGTCAAGTTCCTTTAGGAACCGAACGAGTTCAAGTCGTCATCCACCGATCTAATCAAGTTCTTAAGTACCGATCTAGCAAAGCCATAGCATAACCGATCTAGTGCCTAAGCATTTGGGAACCGGTCTACAATCAAACACGGACAAAATCTACACTTGTTAAGTAAATTTTGGTTTTTCGGTTTCGAGTGACGGTGCACTACAGGACGTTTAACTTATACCATCGTGATCGTGACATCGTTTCGATCAACGTGGTGTATTTACTTCTAACTGATGATAACCGTATGCGATTATAATTCAAACCGAAAATAAACCCTAATACTACAAATTCAAACGAAGAAGAAAACGAAATAGGAGGGAAATTGTTTTTTTATTAATTAAAATTTCAAAAATTGCAACTTCAGTCCCTGGACTTCAAGTATACTTCATCCTTCGTCCTTTGTTTGATGGTTAACCCTCTTTGTTAAAACAACTTTACACCGTTAGTCCTTATTCTCCTAAAATCAACCGTTAGTCCTCCAAAGTGAATCGTTTGAACACCGTTAGTCCCGATTTGAGTTTTAATCAACCGATACTCATTTTAAGTTGAAAGTTTGTGCACCGTTCATCGTTTTCGCTCATTATTCGTCAACAAAAGCTCAAGTTCTTCAACAACAACAACGATTTCACAACAATTAATCATTGCTTCACGGTTTCTTCTTGATTTTGTAAAATCCCGCGAAAGATTTAATTCTTTTCTCGGTTTAAATCATAGATTTGTAAATTCCCGTGAACGTTAATTGATTTCAAACCACAACAACAATCACTTAATCTACAAAAGGTCCACAAATTTGATTTCACACATCAATTACTTCAAAATGTTTAACATGAATGAGAGAGTTTACAATCCGCAATCACAGATTCAAAGTGTTCCTCATCAAGTTTCAATGTTTCATCCACAAGCTTCTCAAGTGATTTATCCTCAACCATCAATGATTCATCCACAATCATATCAAGTGATTCATCCACAATCATATCAAGTGATTCATCCACAATCATCTCAAGTGATTCATCAACAAGCATCTCAAGCACCAACTGTTTCTCTACAATCATCAGCAGATCCTATACAAGTTGATTCAAGCCTTGTTGCACCATACTTTCTTCCAACTGATGATCCACTTGAATGCTTAACCAAAGCTTTGACATTCATGAGTACCATACTTGCTTCAACTTACCCATCATCCAACAATCAACTAGAGACTTCGTCAAATCCAATGCATCAAGTTGCTATGCCAGAACGACAGACTCTGAGTTATGTGGGTAATTGTTCAACGGGTAATGATCATATAGCAAGGCCGTATACTCAATCAAAGAAGATACAATGTCTCAAGCAACAGATGTTGTTAGCACAACTTCAGGAAGCAGGGATTCAGTTGAGCAAAGACCAACTTGCAATTTTGGCAGATACAGGAGAAAGAATTGATTTTGGCCCAGGTGCTTTCACAGTGACAACTAATGCACTCTTCCAAGCAGATGGAGTTGAGGTATATGATTCAGATTGTGATGACGTACCTGATGTACAACAAGTTCAGGGGAGACAAGTTTCTTTTACTGCGGGTACTACAAGGACTTTCACTCTAGGAAACAATTCAGGAGCAAGTGGAAGTAATACAGGGAAACAGAGGGTTGTTATCTGCTATAACTGCAAAGGAGAAGGGCATATGTCCAGACAGTGCACTAAGCCTAAAAGGCCCAGGGATAATACATGGTTCAAGGATAAAGTGTTGCTGGTAGAAGCTCAAGCAAATGGTCAGATTCTGCATGATGAAGAGCTAGAATTTTTGGCAGATCCAGGAGTTGCAGAAGGTCAAGCCACACAGACTGTCATTACCAACAATGCTGCTTATCAAGCCGATGATTTGGATGCTTATGACTCTGATTGTGATGAACTCAACACTGCCAAAGTTGCTCTCATGGCAAATTTATCTCATTATGGTTCAGATGCTCTCGCTGAGGTACACAATCCTGATAATGTGGATAACCATATGATTAATCAAGTTGTACAGGTGATACCATCTTCTAAACAGTCAAATGTTGTGAACTATTCAGAGACTGAAATAACCAGTGATAGCAATATCATTCCTTATTCTCAGTATGTGAAAGAATCACAACTGGTAACTGTTCAGAATTCTAGCTCATCTGCACAACAAGATGCATTGATATTATCTGTGATTGAACAACTGAAACCCCAAGTAGTTAATTGTACCAAGATAAATCTGGACAATAAAAGTGTCAATGATACTTTAACTGCTGAGCTTGAAAGATATAAGGAACAAGTTAAAGTTTTGAAAGAAGGACAAAATGTTGATTTAAAGAATAATGATAACGTGTCAGATTCAAGTGCACAGTCAGTAGAGATTGATCGTCTTAAACAAATTCTTTCAGAACATGTAAAAGAAAAGGAATCTTTAATGCAAACAGTTACTCTTCTCAAAAATGATTTTAAGAAAGAAGAATCTAGGAACATTGATAGAGAGATTGCTTTAGAAAATAAGATCAAACAACTAGATAATATTGTTTTTAAAAGAGATCAATCAGCACAAACTGTTTACATGTTGACGAAACCTCAGTTTTTCTACGATCATACCACTAAACAAGCTCTAGGTTTTCAAAATCCTTTCTATCTTAAGAAATCTCAGCAGTTAGAACCAAAACTCTATGATGGTAATGTCATTAAAAACACTAGTGCTATTGTGATTCCTAACTCCGAAGAGACCCTTATGCTTGCCGAAGAGAATCGTTTAAAAATGCTTTTAAAACAAAAGGATCCTATGATGTTAGAAAAGAAAGTTAATACTACACCAGACGATTATACTATTCTTAACCAACTTTCTCAAGATTTTGAAACACGATTTGTTCCACAAACTGAATTATCTACTGAACAAGCCTTTTGGTCTCAGAATTCTGTAAATTCTTCAGATCCCACTCTTTCTAGTAGACCCACCAAAGTTGAGGTTCCAAAAGAACTTCTTAAATTCAGCATGGTAAATACGAGTTTGAAGAAACTTAAACACCATCTTGCTGGCTTTGACGTGGTTGTCAAAGAAAGAACCACAGCCACAGCCATCACTGAGGGCACGTGGGGGTTTGAACATACAAAAGCTTGTTTTAGGGATGAAATAATTCCATTTGTAAAAGCTCTGAAGGACTTATTCAATACATTCGATCAATATTTAATTGAGGAACTTTAAAGGTAAAAATGCTTATTCATCAAAATGGAACAGGTTGTGGAACAACATCATTTAGAGTAAAAAAACGGTTTGAAGTTAAAAAGATTAAAGTTTTAAATGATAACAAAGACTCATGGGAACAAGCCATTAACAAATATATAATGAACGTATTAATTGTGAATTCTTCTTGTGGATAAATGCTTATTGAATGTGCATGAATGTGTAAGAGTCTCAAACTTGAGACTGAGCTTCTAAAAAAAAAGGATTTCGTTGAAAAAGAGACTTATGATAAACTGTTCAGAAGTTATACCACTCTTGAAAAACATTGCATCTCTTTAGAAGTTGATACTCAACTTAATCAGGAAATTTTTCAAAGAGACAATTCTGTTTCAAATCAAAGTGCTCCAAGTTTTGTTCAATATTTTGAATTAATTGAATTGAAAGCTTAGTCGCAGGAGAAAGACACAGTCATAAAAATGTTAAAAGAGAGAATTAAATCTCTAAGTGGAAATATGAATGAGGATAAGATCAAAAAGGACATAGAAGAGATTGAAACGATAAATATTGAGTTAGATCATAGGGTGTCAAAGCTTATCACTGAGAATGAACATTTGAAACAGACCTGGCATAGGGAACTTGTAATGACTCGAATCCAAAACTCTACACGATATCGATCAAAAGAACAATATGATGCTTTAATTGCTCAAATCAATGCAAAATCTGTTGAAAATTCAGATTTAAATGTTCAACTTCAAGAAAAGGTCTTCGCAATAACGGCATTGAAAGAAGAATTAAGGAAACTAAAAGGAAAAAGTGTTATTGCTTGTGATTCTGTGAATAAGCCAAAAGTGATTACCCCCGTAGTGCATAAGGTAGAATTGGAACCTCTCTCCCCAAAGCTTAAGAACAATAGGGAAACACATGTAGACTACATTAGGATCACTAAAGAAAATGCTGACACTCTTCGTGATGTAGTTGAACAAGCTAGGACCTCAAATCCTTTTGGGTAATGAGGTTAACTTATGCTTGTATGGCACATGATCAAGATTCCGGAGTTGTAGTATTATGTTAGTGATACATGTCTTAGTTTCCCATCGAAGAGTGAGAAGTTGGTTGCCGTCACACCAATGAACAAAGCTAGGAAAGTCACTTTTGCAAAGACTAGTACAACATCAGACAATAACACATAAATTCAAGTAGATGTTCACCGGACTCAGACCACTAACAAACCTTTAGTGCTTTACAAATAAAATTGTTTTTTCTATTGCTAGCAGATCAAAACCTCAAAGTGAAAAAAAAGAACAATAGGATCAGCAACATTATGTAGTAACAATTAATATTCAAAAAGTAGAAGCCACACAGGAATAGGCTAAGCCTCTGGTCTGACTAAAGATAGATAAGCGAGTCTTATCTGTGTGCTTACATGCAACAATGCTATTTTGATGCATGACTGATTTTTTGTGTTGTACAAATTTGTCTGGAAGTGAGATCTTGCTAGAGCTAGGTCTGTTAAGAGCCTTAAAATGAAAGAATGGAAACCTACTGGTAAAATGTTTAAAAATGTTGGATATAAATGGGTACCCACAAGAAGGACTTTCACTATAGTTGGAACTAAGTGCCCCTTAACTAGATTTACTTCCACTAAAATAGTGCCTCGTAGGATACCTGTTAAATCAACTGTAATAACAAACAAAAAACCAAGTAGTGCATCTCCATGGAGACCCAAAGAAACAAATCATGCGAGTTCAAGTAGTGCACCTAAGATTGTAGAATCTAGGAATGCTAACCACTTGGATCCCAACAATCATATGGGATCCAATGTTTCTATTTCTCCATGCTTTTCAAGTGTCCAATGCAGGTCATACAAATCGTACCTTGGTAATTGGATTCGGACTGCTCTACACATCTAATCAATATGGTCAATGACTTCTAAGTACTTCAACTTAAGACTCGATCTTCATTTTATGACTTCTAAGTAAATATCAGCTTAGGACTCGGACTTCAAGAAATATGACTTACAGTTACTTCAGACTGTAACTCGGTCTTCATTCAATGGCTTATGTACAATTCAGTGCATAACTCGAGCTTCATTTAATGGCGTCTATCGATATCGCTTCAGGTCCTGTTCCTCAAAGAAAAGAAAGGTGTACGCTTCAGTGCGCTTTATCTTCAAAAGAAGAGAAATCTTCTTGTATCCTCTGTAAATATATAAGATCATAAAAACACAAAAAGATTTTATTTTTATTTTTTATTTTTATTATTATAAAATTTTATAAAAACAAAATAGAAAAATATAAAATCAGAAAAACAAAATACAAAATTATAAAATCAGAAAAATATAAAAATATGTAGCTTTGGCATGTCTTCTGAAAATCGATAACATTTACGGCCTTAGAAATGTCATTTAATAATGATACGAGGCTGTAAATGAAGTTCAAGTAGAAGTTTCAAAAGCTTTCAAAACATGCCAAAATGGCTTGCTATTATTTTTGATAGCAACCCGGTCATCATCTTCAAGGCAAGTATGTCGTCAAAAAGACAACTTGACCTCACAACGGGAAATTTATTTTTCTCGGGAATGAATTACTTCATTTTCATTCAAAGGCTTGTGTTTACTTTGAAACACAACCCGTGCTTCCTATATACAAATAAGTGTACGTGTCAGTGCACTTATGTGTTAAAATAAGAGAAATCTTATTTTTATTGGTAAAAAGTTGTCTTAACAATGAATCAGTGTTTTCAGTAATCACAAAAAAAATTTCAAAGACAATTTGACCACTCAAACAATGACAACAACTCTTTAAATAGAAAACGGGTCATTATTTGAGGGGGAGAAATTTTCTTCAAATAATCTTTTAAAACGGTCTTTCAAATTAAGTCACGAAATAAACGGATAAAGTTTTTAATAATGACGGATCACAATTTAAGGGGAGTTCATGGATTTTAACTACACAAGCTTTAGATGTCATTTATTTCAAACTTTAGGGACTTATTTGAAATATGAGACCTAGTGAGTATAGGCTTTAAACGACATTCGATCAATATTGCCAACACCTCATAAGTTTGTAAAAGACTTAGCAATGCTTGGAAATACTTTCATAGTTTTAAATGCCTTGAAGTTGATTCTCACGGAATAGATTTAAGCTTATCAATTCTTCGAACACGATCTCAAGTATATGTGCGTACTAGGTTTTGTTGATTCCGAGGTATCAAAACCAGCAATGGGGAAGGAATAGATATACAAGAAAGATAATGAGTACACGTGATAGAATTCATACCCTACTCTCATTTTAGGTCATTCCGGGAAGACAAATGTCATAACCGCAGAGAAAATCAGTGTTTATCTTGTTACTTTCGGGTGCACTATTTCAACTACATGGGGGTAGAGATATCTTGTGATTTCAAGTATGCATCATTTAAGATACTAGGAGGAAGTGTTGTAAGAAGATTTATTCTAAGCGTGAGAAGATTGATTATTGATTCAATTAATGTTTTACCCAATCAGTTAATCACTAAGCTTATTTTTAAAAGGAGTAGAAATATTTGATCAAAGAAGTACATATAGGTATGATATGTATGATGATTCCTTAGTTAGTCAGTATCCGGCCAGAACAAATGTGTACATTTAGGACTTAGTTGACTTAGGTGTTTTCATTTCGACTACTTAGAGGGAATAATTGTGACATCCGAGGCTTAGTTGACTTTGGTGTTTCAATTTATATCATCTCTATCATGTAAGGAGAAATTCGAACTTCCGGGACTTAATTGACTTTGGTGTTATGGATTCGAATTAGTTGTGTACTTCAGATATTTGGGCTTTATACTTTAAAACTGCTTGATGCGGCTTGCACATCTACGTTGAATCTACTCAAGAAAGGATTGCTGGTTCGGGGGGAAGCTAAGACAACTTCCAAAAGGAGATTATCGAGACGGACTACAGATTGCTGACATGGATAGAATGACTTTGTCATTTTCGGTTTGAACATATTCAGGTCCTGTCTCATACATAGTCTTGTGAATATAAATGTGTAGTGTAGACTTAAATATAGGCATATATAGTGTTTGAGTATGAATTTTCTAGAATTTCTTAGTAAATTCAAAAACTTTCAAATTATCATACTCAAACACCATATAATACCCACATAATTTGAGGAGGAGCTTTAAAAATGTTCCTAATGCGGCTTGTTAATAATTAGACATTCTTTCCCCGAAAGCAGTTATATTTGAATCAATTGATATCCAAAATATCAAGAGATTTAATATTTTTGATAAGGGGAGAAAATGTGATTAAAATATATGGCTAAAGATGTGATTTTCAAGATCTCAAGTGTAAGCTATCCCATATATTTGCTAACTCTTTCGATTAATCGATGCACATATAAAGGGGGAGCAATTGGTTACGTGTTGGCTGAAATGTGGAAGTACCAAAGACTGACCATTTATATTACTGCATTGGAGTTATAAGGTGGTTAAGTTTAGGTATTTATTCCTATGATCCAACCAGAACCGGAGGGATCTACCCAGGGATATTCCACTAGATAGTGTAGTAGTCCTTAGGTATGAAAAAAGGAGTAAAAGTGAGAATAAGGGAAAAGTGCCGACTGAGATGGAGCTAGTACTGGAACAAACCTAACAAGGTACTAGTTATGAAGTCTCGGTAAGCGCTGAAGGGGTTGAAGAATTAAAAAGAAAAGTTAAGATAAAGGGTGAAAAGAAAAAAGCCATCTTTACACTTAGGCAGAAACCGGGTCAATACATTTGATGTCTAGAATCACAAAGATGATTGTTGACATTGAAGACTGACATCATGGACCTAGTGATGCAATGCACAACCCTCCCTAGCCACTCAGAATCTCTCAAAAGATTTCTGTTTCATTTCTTACGGAGATTACACGCATTTCTATCAACTTTCTCACTCTGAGTTAGTTGGTATTGAAAAGGTGGCAGTCTGCTCTAGCTTCCGATCACTAAAACCAATGTGCACTATTGAGTCTAGAGCCAAGACATCATCCATAAATCTCATTAGGACACTTGTCAAAATTATGCTTGCTAAGTCACACAATGTGAATAACAAGATATATATTAAGAGTCATACGCATTATCCTTGTGATTTTGCCAGAACATTCGAGTGATACTTAAGTATTCACAGTGAAGATGGAAATCCTACTTGAGCCAACATCAAACAAGCTCATGGTAGGTGACTTGTGCGATTCTATACGAATCAAGCTTTTGACAACTAGAAAGAAACGATGGTGCGATTCTATATGAATCAAACTTGTTCCAGGAAATGAATTAACGGTTGATGAATTTTTGAAATGATTAACACTCTCGATGTGTCACAAAAACACTTTAGTAAGTGACACGTCGATTGATTTCAAATCACTTTTTCTATTCAATCGATGAGACAGTAACTCACTGGTTCACTCTTATCGTGTTGTCTGCTTTAAGACGTTCCGATAATGAGAACATGCTGAGTATGATGAATCTAATACACGTGTGTTAGAAAGATTCAATACTGCAAGCTGGAAATCCTGTCAAGGAGATTCTTCTTAAATTGAATCTACCTGATCACAGATCGATCCTTACAGATTTGAAGGTTACTCCAACCAAACATGGGCGAATGACAAAGCCATATTCGTCCCCCCGCTTTATTGCTAACTGTTTTAATGCAGGATACTTAAAGATGGAGGTGAAGGTACCTGGTTCTAGCAGTCTTAAAAGATTCATAGCTACATGCTCATACTCGACCGACATTTATAAAGACATCATGAAAGCTAAAGTACATGTTTCAAGACTTCCGCTACTCTGATACCGTACGTCTTTCTTGAAGTGATAAAGTATTAAAGTCAAAGAATTTCAAAGAAGTTTCCGTCACTCTGATACCGAACATCTTTCTCGAAGTGACGAAGTGTTAAAGTTAAAGAATTTCAACAAAGATGCAACATTAAAGCTTTTCAAGTTAACAAATCAAGAAAGGTATGAGCATGTCGGTACAAAAGTCACAAGTTCACAAGATGGCAAAGTTTACAAGATAGCGAAACGAGATTATGCTTGGTTGAAGATCTCAAGATGCTCAAGATCACATATTCATGTTAAGTCCACTACATCATATTCATAAGAAAAAGTAAAGAAATGAAGTTTACGAAATAAAGACTAAAGATAAAGCATAGTATGCTAGGATTAAAGTTTTGTAAATTGGAGTGACCTCCCTTAGAGGGAGATTGTTAGGAAAAAGAAAAGTCTCGGTCACTTCCAATACTAAATAGTCTAAGCCCGTAGTTAGTCATGATAATGTT